>PVIC010000039.1:112500-206353 GCA_004025085.1 Thryonomys swinderianus
TCTTAATACAGCATAACATAAAAGATTGCACGTTGGAGGAAGACATTCAGGGGGTTGTTATTGTGATCCACTGGCTGATCCTGGGTAAAACCCATGTGTTCTAAGAAGTCAAGTTAAGCAGACTTTAGTCTCTGCAGTCTTAAACCTGTTGGTTCCCCTCCCCCGCTCGTATATGCATACACATGCGCCCACATGGATCCAAATCTCCGTTGGGTGAAGCTTATCCCCCATTTAAGAAAAAAAAAATACCTATGTCACTTTTGCGATCTTAGTTTGGAGGTTAGACTTTGTTGGGGAAAGGCACAGTGTGGCTTTAATATTTTGTTAATTCGTGGCTAAGTGGAACACAGGAGATGTTTGTAAATTAAAATAGACACCTTAAACGGAAATTTAAAGATGGGCTTGGCTTATCACAGAAAACATTTAATTTGGAAAATATTTAATTTGGCCTCTTTATGAAAAGTGAATTATTTGGTCAATGCACACAATTAGGGAAAAAATTGACAAGGTAGAACGACAGGTCTTTCTGGCTGGGCTAGAAAACGAGGTCTTCATATATCATAGCAATACCTCCAATTCTATTATGCCTGGGCAGCCCCACCCGGCACTTTAAAATGTTTATGTGCTCTGGGAATTTGGCCTCTCGTTTCAGTATGTGTCCTCCCTCAACAGAAACCTGTAACAATCTTGTAAAGCTACTTAAAACATTTGTGGAAAAACGCGAACTCTAGGCCAAGATAAATAAAATGGCTTAGTTTGTGTAACTTGCTCGGGACAGACCGAGGGCACACAGTACGTTGGCGAAGCGCTCCAGAGACTGGAGGCCCAAGCCCTGCGCACCGGGTGCACATTGCGCCCCCGGCCCCAGGCCAGCGCTGGTGCCCGCGCACTGGCACAGGGGCTCCCTGCCCGGCCCAGGCCCCGGCTTGCCCTGCCGCCCTGGCCGCGCTCGGGGTTGATTTGTACCACCTTGCAAGGAAGTGAACGCTTCGCACGGGAAGGGGAGGCGCCTGCGCCGGCCGCCGCGCCGCTCAGGGACGCCCGGGGCCGCCGTCGCTCGGGGCCGAGGCGATCGCCCGACGCTCGGGCCCCTCGCTAGCTCGCCCCCTCCCGCCCCGCGCGCTAAAAGAGTCAAATCCGGCATTCAGAACGTGGGGAGGGTGGGGATATCCGGTGCCTCTCCCGCGCCAGGAGGAGGGGGAGGGCGGAGAGGATCCTCGGCCAGTCTGCGCCTCGCAGATTCAAACCAAAACAAAAAGATTAAAGGAGCAGTAGCTGAGGCGGCGGCGATCGCCAGCCGGGACCCGGGCGGGCGCGCCCCGCTTCTCCTAGGGCTGCGCGTTTGGCAGGAGCGGCGCGCCGCGGGGCCGGGGGCGGGGGCAGGGGCGGGAGCCGAGCGTCGCGGGAAGGGGGGAGCCGAGGGGAGGCGCAGGCCGGAGGAGGGGCGGGCCCGCCCGCCCGCGCGGAGCCGAGCCGAGCCGAGCCGCGCTGCCCGAACTGGGCGCGACCCCGACCGGCGGCGGTGGTGACGGCGACGCAGACTGCGGGCTGAGGCGAGGGCGGGCCATGCTGCGGCTGGCGCCCGCCGGCGCCCGAGCCATCGTGGACTTGTCCTACTCCCGCCACTTCCTGGACTTCCAGGGCAGCGCCATCCCCCGAACCATGCAGAAGCTGGTGGTGACCCGGCTGAGCCCCAACTTCCGCGACGCGGTCACTCTGCGCCGGGACTGCCCGGTGCCGCTCCCTGGGGACCGAGATCTTCTCGTCCGAAACCGGTGAGCCCGGCGCGCGTCCTCGGCCGCGGCCCGCGCAGCGCCGCTCCCGGCTGTCCCGGGCCGCCTGCATGCCCACGCTGCGGCGCGCGCCCGGGCGCACAGCCTGACTCTGCGAGATCCCGGGAAGTTGAACCCGCCGCCATCTGGCGAAAGCGAATGTAATGTGATTTGCTAGTATGAATATCCGATGCCACCGAGCGTCCTCAGAATAGGGGGTGATTTTAATTTGGGATTCCCTCCCTTCCCCCACCCTTCTCTCCTCCCCCCTCCCGCTCCCGAAATAAAACCGACGGGACCCAGACGGGAGACTCCCCGCCCGGCCCACCCACGCGCACCCACGGTTCCTGCCTCGACAAAATCTTTAGTGGAACTGAACAGCCCGGACACGAACTGCGACGTTTAGGTAAACGTGCTTTGCAGGAAGGCTGGGGGACCTGGCTAGTTTTTCCTGTCCCCTCCAGGTCGGCAGCCGCCTCACAGCGGCGGAGCCCTTCCTTGGCTGTGCACCTCGCCCCTGTCTGTGTGTTGTCAGCGCTGTGTGACTGTTGTCTGTCCCCTGAGTGCAGGGGCACGCGCGTGGCGCGTGTCCTGGGCAGCTGGGCCAGGGCTGGGCGATGCCATGGGCGCACTTGCCTACGTGTTTGCAGACTTTTGATGTCGCTGGGATTGTTCCTAGACCTTGTCTTTTCCACTCCCCTTGCCTTCACCTTAAATTCCTTTCCACCTCACTAATCCTTGGTAACTGGTGAAGCCACCGGAAGGAAAGAGCCCTCGCTGTATGGGAGCCATGCCCGCTTGGGTATCTCTCTGGGCAGGGCTTCCGCTTGCCACCAGACTTGCGGACAAGGCGCTCCTCGGTGCCTTGTGGCCTGCCAAGTCCCATCCGAAGTATGCCAGGGTTGCGTGTTTCCGGCCCGGGTTTGACAATATTGTCACAGAGAAGTTAGTCCGGGCTGTAACTAGGCTGTAAACTGTATGCTAGAAAGTACTGGAAGCCCCCCCCCCAGGTCTGAAGGACAGAATGTACCCTGCCCGAGTATCTGTACGCAATGTTTAATCTGACATTCCTATCAGCCTTCCAAACAGAATACTGATAGTGATGCAAATCTTCTGGAAACCTGTTGGAAATAATTGCTAGTGGAGAGAACCATCGATGGGATGGGGTGGGCCAGTAGGAAGTGTCCTGAAGGTGGCTCTGCGCGTGTCCTTGAAGGTGTTGGCTGTGGCCTTGCTTACTGTGGCAGAGGACCCACTCCCTGGTGTGATGAGTGCTGTGGCTGTGAAGTGTGAGAACACGGTTTGAGGGTGCGTGCGTGTAGGACGCAGAGTGCACGAGTGACCTGCTGGAGGTTAAGACGAGCCTGCAGAGCTTTCCAGGTGGGGAGCCGTTGCACGCAGGCTTTTTAGCGATGTGGTGTAGACTACATGCTAATACACAGAACTGCATTCATAAAATTCCCTTCCAAAACAGGTGTGAATGGGGAAGGAGGTACAGGAGGGGACAGGCCCAAGGAAGGCGCGCAGTTAGGGAAGTTCACGGAGCCACAGCGCGGTGAGATGTCTGCCACCTGTGGAGGTGGTTGTGCTCCACGCTGCTGGGTAGCTCTCCTCTGCCTGCTGGGGTGAATTCTTGTCAACTCTCGGGTTTCTCTCTTTTCTCCCTTCATGGGTTTGTGCCACTCAGGCCCCCTCCCTTTCCCTTCCCCAAATGGCGCTCTCATGCTCTTACGCGCGCCCTCTCTCTCTCTCTCTCTCTCTCTCTCTCTCTCTCTCTCTCTCTCTCTCTCTCTCTCCCTCCCTCCCTCCCTCTCTACCTCTCTCTCTCACACACACATACAAAAAACGGGGGTGCCCTGGGTCACCAGGAATATGGATCACAGCACCAGCTCTCACATTTGGGTGCATCTAAGTTGAGGTTATTTTAAATCCATGCCTCTTCTTCCCATCCACCTATGCCAAGAACCCCTTTACTGTAAACGGTGCATTTATAGGAACAACTTGACCTCTAACTTCTATCTTGAATCTAGAAAATAAAAATGATACCACATTTCTGCGAGTTGGGCAGGGCAGGAATCTTAGCCTCCCTCTTTCCAGGCTCTGTTACAGAGCTTGCTCCTAACCCAGAATTGCAGGAAGGTCCCTTTCTCCTTTGAGTAGAACTGAGTAGTTCTAGGAGAGGTAGCGTCCTACTGATTTTTGGGAAAAAGGCTTAATAATTTACTGCAAGTTTGCAAGTTCATCTAAATAAATCCTGGACCAAATCTCATAAGCAGTGTTAACTGCGTTAGAATTTTACGCAAGCGCTTCTCATTTTTATCATAGTGAAATCTGTTCTGGAGTGGATTAAGCCCAGATTCTCTTGTTTGGAAGGATATTTGGAGTTTTAAACGTGCTCCATGTGACTTTTTTTAGAACATTTCATTCCGTCTTCACAAAAAAATACAAATTCTTTATTCACAAGGAGGGAAGTGCTTGTAAGCTAGCCATCGATTTAGAACAACAAAGCTCACCACTGAGGAAGGTGTGAAGAGGGGTGTACAAGATCTCCCCGGAACGTGTGCTCCATATTCCTTTACCCGTTTCCACCTCCCTGTTTCTGTGCAGCCAGGACAACTTCTGATTTCCCCCTCTTCGCTGGGCTCCCAGATAAGAAAAAGGGAAAGACCACCTCTGGGTCAAATCAGTTTGTTCGATATTTTCAGCTCTTTTCCAGAACGCTGGCAGATTATTTCGTTTCCAAATATTTCCAACGATTTTCTGCTCAAGTGTGAGATAATGGAGCAGACAGTTTGTAGAGATGGCGAATAAAGAATGGGGGATGGGAGAGGCGGTTTTTGATAAACGGTTTGTTGCTCGCGGGAGGGTAAAAATATTTCTGTTCACTCTCCCGGCTAAGATTTCTTTCCTTTCCTCTTCTTTTTCTCTTCTTTCCCGTTAAAGTTTGTTGATGTTGTTTTATGAAAGTCTGGTTTGAACGGTGTCGTTTTGTGTTCCACTACGGAAAGCTTTTGCTGTGCACTTGAGTCCGCGTTTGGTTTTTGTTCAAAAGCATTTCTCTCCCCTCTGTAAGATCTTGTTTCACAGTGAATAAGACTAAGGGGTTCAGCACTTTTTAGTCTAAATAAACTGAAAGGGTTTATAGTTGAGGGCCGCCCAAGTCCCATTCTTATTTCTGGGGTCCCTGGACTTTAGACTTTTTCAGCGGACCCTCCCGTCGGATCCTAGGACCCTCTACTCCACAAACGCACGTTCTGAACCGAGGTAGGGGGCGGCGCGAGGAGGCTCTCGGCTTCGCAGCCTTCTCAGCCTCTTCCCTTCTGCTGTTCACCCTCCGTCCCCGTCCCGGCTCCCGCGTGGGCCCCTTTTCCCTCAGCAGCAGCTCTGCCCTTGAACTTGTTTCCGATGGAGCCGCAGCTCCGACCGGAGACCCTGGCGCAGCTTCTTTCCAAAGCCCAGGTAAGGCCGGGGCCAGTGGTTCCCTGCGGCAGCGGCGGGCTGACAGCGGGGAGGGAGATTCGGCCTCCGAAGAGGTCCGGAGAAGCGGAGGCCGCGCGCCAGGGGCCAGGAGACCCGGGAGAGGGCGGGGTGCGCTGGCCGGTGCCTCCGGCCGGGGCTTCCTTCCTCGCTGAGGCGCGAGTGGTAGAAGACCGCGCGGGACTGGGAGGCACGGAGACCGGGGTAGTGTCTGGCCCCGGCCTGCGGGTTCTGACTGATGCGGGCGGGGCCCCGGTGGTTCCGCTTGGGATTCCCGGGAAGACGGGACCACCGGGACGGAGCCCCCGCGGCGGGCACGAGATGGAGGGAATGGGCTCTGTGCACCGGCCAGGGCAGGACGGGCCACCGATGACTGCTGACTCCGAGTGGCGATGGGGAGGCCGCGGCCTGTGGGGGCCTCGGCACGTAAGGGAGAGGGCCCAGAAGCGCTGAGCCGGTGCCCAGAAGGCTGGATGCGGGGTGCTGGGCCTGCCGGTGGGCTCCAGCCCCTGCCACTGCAGTACGGACAGATAAGCTGGGTTTGCATAGGTGTGGATTTTGTTTTTTTTTTTTTTTTAAGCAGACCCCGTGACAAACTCGGACTGCCAGGCAGCGGCCACCCTGCTGCTTTAGGCAGCGCCCCAGTGTCACCTCTTAGACTTGTCCTTTGTCGCCCTTGCCCGGCTTGTGCGCCTCCTGGTGTGTCCTTCCAACCTCCAGCTCGCCAGCCATCCTCACCTCTTCTCTGGGGCGGTGGGGTGGGGTGGGGTGGGGGCTTGTGGCTTCTTCCCGGAGAGCCCCCTGGCCAGGATAGGGACGCATAGTTTCTGGGGTGGGAGACACCAGAAAGGAGCTGACCGCTGAGAGAATGTCCCTGGGAGCCCAAGGTGGGGGCTCCCTGCAGAGGAGCCCTGACGGCAGTAGGGCTCTAAGTGCCTTGGAGGTGGGGGTTGGCAGGAAAGGGTTAACTGGGCACTGGGCACTGGAGCCCAGAGAACAGTGCTGGAGGTTGGGACCCTGTTTCCCTCACCAGGAGCAAACCCAGCTATCACTTCCAGCCCTGCAGGCGCCTCTCCGAGAGTCTGCCTTACAGCCTGAGGCAGGACTGTGCCCAGGCTGCCTCTGAAAGTCAGAGCAAGATCCCAGGAAGTTGCCCCTTCTCAGAAAGGCCAGACTCTGAGAATTATGTAAACTTAAAGGAAAACTGGCAATTCCTCCACCCTTCTCTAAACATAAATGGTAGGCATCTTGGTATTAAATGCCAGATGAGAAACCCACAAAAATCATTTTTTCCCACTTCTCACTGCAATGCGTTATTTAGGGTATGCAATTGTGTGACGTGTCATGGAGGCTGTGGTGAACTAACTTCACAGAAGAGCTTGGCTTGGGGAAAGAAACTGCTTCCTTATTTCCACAATCTGTAGAGAACTTTCCGCTTGGTAGATAGAAGGTAATCAAGGGAGCATTTGTAAGTGCAGATAGTACATTCCAGTGAAACTGTATCCTCACACAGTTTTGGTTTATTACGTTAAATATAAAAATTATTTCAAAATGATCTACTTAATAGTTTTTCTCCTGCCAACAGCTACTACCATCTTTAATTGTAGGTTAAAAAAAAAAGACATTTTTAGGGGCTTTCCTTGTCTGGAAAAGCCACCTTCTGATATTTTTAGTAAATGACTTTTTTCTGTATGTATCTGGGTATTTTTTATTATGAAATACATACCGAAATATTTTTTTAAAAGCTGGTAAAAGTACTGGCCTCACAATTAAATTGACTCTGGATACCAAAATGAAACTAATCATCTGGTATTAATCAAGTGATGTCTGCTTCTTGTTGAGGAAAAATACGATGACGATTTGCTTTCCTTTTCATCTGAAAAGGACTGTAAAATGTTGAATGTTCAATAAAAATTATTTTCCCCAATTTCTGCTCAATTAATCAAAATGCATATGTTTTACACCAGATGGTTAACACTGGAGAGAAAATGTTCTGCAGCCGCTAGAAACAAGGAGGGTAGGAACGTGCAGCAACCGATGACCTTGCATGTTCCATCAATCTTTAATAATATCATTGCCATTATTACTATTATCTGAAGTGCTAACTTGTTGCCAGAATCAATTCAAGTGTACGCCTTTGAATGTCTTTTATCCCAGTGTTGTTTTAAGCATTTTTGTTAAGAGGCGGTGAATTTCCAGTTCACGGCTTCAGTGAAGTTTATATATAATGAGGGTTCCCTGACTTTTTCTCTTTCCTTTTTTCCTTTCTTCTTCTTTTGGAAGAAAAAAGATGGAAATAAGAGGTGTGCGAAATAAATCACTGGCTGACTAAAGCGATATGAAATTATGCCTAAATTGAAGAAAGAATAAAATAGAATACAATTCAGTACAGATCACTGTTGAACTAATAGATGTTTGATTTCTTTCTCAGTGGAACAGCAGCACTAATTTTCCCAAATTCCATCAGATCCTCTAGTTCAGCAACCCTCACGGTCACTAGAATTAGAGAGAATTTTTTTTCCTAAACAAAATAAAAAAGCTTTAGCAAGGAAAACTTCTTAATCCATGTGTATTTCTTTTTCTTTTAGATTTGTTGGTATTAATGCATCTGACATCAACTATTCAGCCGGCCGCTATGACCCATCTGTGAAGCCCCCCTTTGACATAGGTTTTGAGGGGATCGGTGAGGTGGTGGCTTTGGGTCTCTCTGCCAGTGCTAGATACACAGTGGGCCAGGCTGTGGCTTACATGGCACCTGGTTCCTTTGCTGAGTACACAGTTGTGCCTGCCAGCCACGCAACTCCGGTGCCCTCAGTGAAACCAGAGTATCTTACCCTGCTGGTAAGTGGCACCACTGCCTACATCAGCTTGAAAGAGCTCGGAGAACTGTCAGAAGGGAAGAAAGTTTTGGTGACAGCAGCAGCTGGGGGAACAGGCCAGTTTGCTGTGCAGCTCTCAAAGAAGGCAAAGTGCCATGTAATTGGAACCTGTTCTTCTGATGACAAGTCTGCTTTTCTGAAATCGATCGGATGTGATCGCCCCATCAACTACAAAACGGAGCCTGTTGGAACAGTCCTGAAACACGAATACCCGGAAGGTGTCGATGTGGTCTATGAATCTGTCGGGGGAGCCATGTTTGATTTGGCTGTGGATGCCTTGGCTACCAAAGGGCGCTTGATAGTAATTGGGTTTATCTCTGGCTACCAGAGTCCTACTGGCCTTTCGCCTGTGAAAGCAGGAACGCTGCCAGTCAAACTGCTGAAGAAATCTGCCAGCGTCCGTGGCTTCTTCCTGAACCACTACCTCTCTGAGTACCAGGCAGCCATGGCACACTTGCTCAAGCTGTGTGCCAGCGGGGACCTGGCCTGTCAAGTGGACCTGGGTGACCTGTCTCCAGAGGGCAGGTTTACTGGCCTGAACTCCATATTCCGGGCTGTCGATTATATGTACATGGGAAAAAACACTGGAAAAATTGTAGTTGAATTACCTCACTCTGTCAACAGTAAGCTGTAAAAACAGAACAATGACATAAATCAAACGAGAAAGAAAATGAGTACTTTTAGCCTTAGAATTACTCAAATCAATTTATTTTCATTGGTAGTAAGATATTTTTTAAAACAACAGTAAGGTGTTAATGAATGTAGTTCTCTCTTTCCCTCCTCCCCTGTTGGACAAAAAAAGTGCCAATAAAAGTTCCCTTCATGGCTAAGAGGTAAAACATTTACATTCTATTCCTTCGTCATGGACGGTCTCATTCCAGATTTTATTGTTCCAAGGAAGTAAATTAATTCCTGATGCAGCGCCTGATCAAATCAGTATGTCTTCAGCTTGATGAGATTTTAAAATCAGTCTTGAAAACAGTTCAGAGTCTTCTTTGCTATGGGAGACTTTGCTCTTGTGTTAATAAGTAGCCTGCCAGTGAGGTGTATAGTGAAAGTCAGCCGTGTATTTTCAGTCCACAGCCTCAGGAAATAGGCCCCTATCCTTTTTCTATAAATCACTTAACAACTATCTAAACAGGTATGTGGAAAAGTCTCCTCAAAATTTGATTTGCTTGTTTTTAGAAAATAATTCAGCAAACACAGATGTATCTTAAAGATGGGTGTATTGGATAGCTTTATCCAGAACCATTTTGGTAATATGTGTGGAATGGAAAAAGTTCCCTAACCTTTTAAGATGCCAGTTAATGTTGAAAACTTACGTGGACAGGAAGTAGGTTTTAGAAAGGGAAGCTACAGTTCAAGTAGCCTTTTAATATATGCACAGGAAAGGAAAACATATGTGCTACCTTCACAGTGAGCGTTTGGCTACACACCGTGAGCCACACAAGGGGACACATCCTACAGGCACAGGTAAGGGGTTACAGTGCTGCATGTCATGTGCCTCAAGGAGCTGGGACCTAAGTGATCTAAATAGCAATGTATTTGCTTCTGTTGGAAGCTGTGGTCAAGGAACATGGGTTTGTGCTCTTCACGGAAACACAGAATGTCAGTGGTCCTGTATTCTCGTTTCCATTTCTGTAGTTTCCTGGTGGACTGAGATGATCTTTGTCACCACTGCCTGATGTCATGGACATGTACACATACGCATGGTCATCTACTGACCCCATGTGAAAAGTAGCTTTCTCTTCTGAATCACGCCACAGCTGGTCCGCTAGCTTCTTCACCTTCAGTGCCACAAAGGCTACCACAGCTTTTATCACTGAGGCAGAATCTCAGTTCCTTCTAATTCTAGTGGAGCTCACTGGATTATTTTTCAGAATCTTGAGTTTCAGTGCATCAAATATGAGCAAAAGAGGAGTGTAATTAAAGAGGAATGTAGTTAAAGATGCTTCAGGAAAGTTGGGGACCAGATTTAATTCTGTTCTTGCATCTGAGGAGCAAGGAAATCCTACTGCTGAATAGCTGTTAGTATCTATTTTACAAGATTTACTCATTTTCAGGTACCTAATGTAGCTGCTAGCATGCATGCACAACAATACAATTTATATGGTAAATGGAACCAAATAATGGCTTCACTGAATGTTATGGCTGCACTGAAGGGAAATGTCACGGTAAATAGCTGCCAAATTATGGATCATGCCGAAGTGTCACAACTGCACTAAAGACAAATAGCACTAGAGGCTATTGCCACTGTGACGCTTTTGAGTTATGAAGAAGGGTAGCAGCCTGATTCGAGGCTCTTTGTGTCCTCATCCTCGCAGAGGGCTACTAGTGCAATGGACAAGAAAGGCTTGTCCAGTGTAGTGCTTAGTTATTAATCTGTCCCCTTCAGACCTAACAGCTGTAGCAGAACAGAAAGAGGCTTGGCTTCCTTGCTCTTCGATACACAAAATTGGTGGGGGGGGCAGGTTTTATGAATGTAACTGTGCTCAGAAAATGACTGGTAATGGAAAAATGTTGTCATAAAATAATCTAATCTAAGGATATTATTAAATTTAATGTAGTATATGTCTGAAAGGCTTAGTTGCTTCTTATGCAGATAAATGTGTGAAATCTAAGCAATAATGCACTTTCTCCCTCCGTAAAGACTTGAGGACCAAGGACATTACCAACTAAATTGCTTCTTCTAAACTGAAGTGAGTCCCGGTTTCTTTCATTTTAATGGGAAGGTAATAAAGATGAAAGACCAACATTTTATCTGATGGATCCCTTAAGCTACGGAATAGAAATTTATTATGTTTTGAGGGGATATACTAAATTCAGCTAGGTAAAAATAAAATCCAAACACCCAGGTTTAAAATAAAACATAATCGGAAAACCTCCTGTTCTCTCTGTCCCCAAACTGAGCAACTATAGTGCATGCTGTTTTCATTTATTCTTAGAAAACAAGCATGAAAGATTC
Organism: Thryonomys swinderianus; assembly: GCA_004025085.1. NCBI lineage: Eukaryota > Metazoa > Chordata > Mammalia > Rodentia > Thryonomyidae > Thryonomys > Thryonomys swinderianus. Next base: position 123,594 of record PVIC010000039.1, read on the forward strand.
CACCCATTCAGATAATGCCAAAAATATGTTTAAACGGGGTTTTTTTTTATTCTTTTGAAAAATGATTTGTAAATTGAAGGTCATAGTTCAGTATCAGTTTCATCCTGTGGGATTATTGTTCAAGACCGGCCTGTAACGGGAAGTGGCACGAGGACTCCTACACCTTTCTTAAGTGTGTTACATATCACAAAAAGTACATCCATAACTCAAGGCTGTTGTCAGTCTTTGTTATAGAGAGAGGGCCAGGGTAGAACAATCACGATGAGTAAATTATTTTTCTGTTTTCAGTGTGACCTTCTCTGCATATTGTGTTTAAGGTCACTGGCCAGGCAGGACGGAAAGAGCCTGGCTCTCAGAAAGTATGGCATGAATGATAACCAAGGATCAGTTACCATTGGGCCATGTCTTCTAATCAGTCAAATGCTATGTTTTTTAGATCTGTTTTGCATACAGAAAAGACCAACAGAATCTTTTCAGGTCCCGTTGACAACGAGAACTACTGCTGGCTGATTTCAGCACTGAAAAATGCAGGGATTACTTTGCAAAGAAATGACAAGTTTTCACAGTATGTTCTATAAATTGTTATTGTATGAGTCCATCTGAATGAAGTTTCTCAGGAGTGGAATAAATGGTCATTAGTATTATGTTCCGTATTTATCCAATGAGCGTGCAGTGACAAGTAGCTGCTGCTTATTAAAATGAAAATCCTGTATTATGTACTTGAGGAACATTGCAGCTAATGAGGATGTAATGTCCTCGGTACAGCACAGACCTTCTTTTTGTGTTTCTCACCACAAGATGCTGGAAACTTGACAAATGATATCATTTAAGACACATGCCTGCCTGAGGGACCTGGTTTTTGGCTTCCTGTTTCTGGCTTTTATTTGGGTAACATTTATAATGGCCACCCGACGTGTACCTGTAACGTTTTAACCCGTCCTGGAGCATGAATTTACCACAGTCAGGGTAGCCTTTAAGATGAGGCAGAGTGCTAACCACCAAAATGCTTTTCTTGATTACTTTACCACATGTACATGTGGGATAAATACCACATTGTAGATTATATAAAATTAGATGAGCAATATGTAGCTTTCAGATAAAGATAATAAAAAGACCAACTATTATCAACATTGAATGATAATTTCCTAAGATTTACAAGTTGTTTTTTTGTTGGTGGTGGTGGTGGTGGGGTTTTTTTTTGAGACAGGGTCTTGCTTTGTGGTTCAGGCTGGCCCTGAGCTCACCATGTAGCCCAGGGTAGACTCAAACTCACAACAATCCTCCTGCCTGGCCCTCCCAAGTGCTGGGATGACAGGCGTGAGCCACCATGCGTGGCACAGGGGTGTCTAGTACTGATTGCTGGGATTATGAGCGTGAGTCACCACACCCACCTCACACTGTAGTATGTGGTGCCAGAGATCGAACTCGGGACCTTGTGCTTGCAAGGCAGATGCTGGAACCACCAAGCTAAATCCCAAGCTCCCTACCACACCCTTGATAATGTGGCTTGTAGACCTTCCTCAGGGCCACTCCAGGCCTCCCATGGGGGTGTGGTTGGACTCAGGAAGTGTGTAGTGGATCCCCCATGCAAGAGGGTGAGTACTGCATGGAGGACAGTTTGGGCAAAAGCAATATATGCTTCATATGTGCTGAGAAGCCATGAGCCAAAAGCACTGAGATTTAAACGGCCCCCCAAAGTAAGAGTTTCCCTTAAAGGGTACTCTCTGACAGTGTCTTTCTGCCAACATGAAATTAAAATAATAATTAAAACACACCATGCTGGTAGGTGGCAGCATCCAATAGGAAAGGATAGATCTGTGCTTAGCGCTCAGAAAAATGTTCCATGAAAATGCCAGCTAACTGTTGTTTCTTATGCAAAGAGCAGAAGAGAGTCTTAGAACGACTTTTGTGAGCAGCTGCTTTGGTCGGTGGAAACTGGGGAAGGATGTAAGGCACAGAGGAAGTCCCACTTGGAAGCACTTTGCTTCGTACCCTCTCTGCCCAAACCTGAAAGATCCTCTCCAGCTCCGGGGGTGGCTGTTGCCAGCAGACAACTTAGAACTGGAAGGAGCATGTGTCCCTCTTCAATCTCCATAAATGAACTGCCCTTTAGGCAGCAAAACCGGGGGGGGGGGGGGCGAGGGTAATCCAGTTCTGCCTTGTTTGTAAGTCGAGAGCCTGAGACACAGAAAGATCAGGTCACCGATTCTGCTGGGTTCAGAAGCCCTTGCAGGCGCGTCAGGCCACCTCTGCACCATCCTCTTTGCCATCTGCTGCGGTCCCCCAGCGTCTGGCTGAACAACAGCTGCTCTTTGTTAGGAAACTTTTGTGGATAAGAGGGTGGCAAATCCAGGGAAAGTATGATCCCGACCCCGACGGTGGCATCACCTCTTTAATCGAGCACAATGTAGAGTGACAAATCATTTGATTCTGTGTCATCTAAATATCACACAGCCTTTTGAAGGAGAGCGAAACAAAACCCAGTGGAATTCACGGCCGAATAGCCACCATTTCGTTTTCTTGCCACAAGGTAGGTGTCTCACCAGTGTGTCCTTATATAGGAAATCCAAATAAAGCCAGATAAGGAAAATCAAGTGCTCACTCTCTAGAACTATTTACCATAGTCATTTGGCCAGTCAAAAGCAGTTGATGGTCAGCTATCGTATTTTTTTCTTCGTAGCACAGTATCTAGAATTTGAACTTGGCTTTGTGTAGCCGAGATGGAGTTCTGACCCAGAAGCTCAGTGGAAGGGCTGACTTCCGGGGAGCAGAGGGGTGAAGAGGATGCCTGTGCATGTAGAGAAGACTTTCCCATGTGGCAAGAACCGCCTACTCTGTGCAAACAGCCATCACGATTAAGGTTCAGAAATAAGCCTTTCAGAACTGCGCGGCATTGAACACCCATGTCTTTCCCTGTCCTTCCTGTCTTCCTCCCCCCAAACTCATGCACAACGAGGGTAAACTTTCAACTTCACGTGAACACATCCCTTCCCGGTAGAAGCAGCTTCTTTTAACATTGAAAAACCACTTCGCAGGAACGGCAACAGTGTCAAAGGCAATCACACTTTGCAGGAAACCTCGCTGCTCACCAGGGGGCCAGGAGCTGGAGTGTTCTGCCTGCACACTGGAATTTGCATTTGGAAATTGAATTGTCTCCTCCAGGGTTTTTACTCCATGTAACTTTTGGAGAATTACTTACATCCTGGTACATCAGTCTATATGAACGAGCCGACAGAGCCCTCAGCATGACCCTACCTATTCAAAACATGCTCATTGTCTAACAATCGTAAAATTAAAGAATCATGACTGAAGAATATTTAGCAATAACTCTTGCGTGTATTTTTTAGGACATCTTAGGACTTCTGTACACACTTGACGTGTTTGACTCCAATGTCCCTATCTTCACTCCTTCACCATTGCACAGGTAGAGAGAGAGGCAAATGACCCCCATTTCAGAGATGGGAAAATGAAAGCTCAGAAAAATGACACCCACAAGACCATGCTGGCTCTAGCTGGGCGGAGAACGAGGTCCGTGTACAGTTCGCAGTTCGAGGCTGCTCGTCCCTAGGGAGTCAGGCTCGCGCCCTCTGTTATGCCCACACGTCATTACTTGTGAAAATGCCTGTCCTGACTCGGTAGCCGGGATGGGTCTGGGAACCGCCATCTCCCAGGGCGCCACACCTGCTGGGCCCACAGGGAAGCATTTCGAGCTCAATCATGCTGCCGTGGGGCAGGGGATGTCTTGCAAAACGCCCTTCCCCAGGCACCTCAGAGCAACCCAGACACTGCCTGGGTGTGAAGTAGGAAACCAAGGTCTTTATATAATCATAACAATGGTTACTTTTTCTAGCCACGTTTTAACCCCCGCACCCCCAAAGTAGCCTTTTGAAAACTCAGCTGGGACACTGACCCTGACTGGGGTCTGGTGTTCTAGTTGCAGCTGTTTTCGTACAGGAAGTTCACAGCAGAGACCGGACGGCAAGGCCTCCACCCTGCAGCCGAAGACAGAGTCCTCAGACTCCTAAGTGTCCTCCGGCTTTCGGAGGCAAGTTCTCTGTCGTGCCGGTGTTCTCCACCCCCTGGCCTGGGGTCACCAATTAAACCCCGGTCCTTATACAGGAGCCTTGGGTGAAAATGCCAGCAGGTCTCCCTTGGTCTCCCATCATTCAGCCTGTTGCCTCATTAGCATAATATTTTACAATTATCCTGTTGAGGGGACAGCGTCCGATCTATATCACCTCTGAGTCGGGTCACTTGAAACATGCCATGTGGCAACACACGTAACCTTAAAGATTGACCCTCAGAAATTATAGTAATTTAAGAGGCGGTGGCCTTTAGAAGGGAAAAGTTAAAATCCATACAAGTGCTTGATAATAAACTGCTGTGGTAATCGGAGTAGGCCCTCTCTAGGATAAATACGAGAAAACACTGTCTCAGAAAGGAAGCTAAATTCAGTTGTGGACAAAGATCTAATGGGCACAAGCATTCCGTGTGGGGATGGGTGGACCCACAGCATCCCTGAGCACCTGTCCTCAATCCTCAAGGGGCTGTGCCTATGCTCACTACAGCCCTGGCATGCCTTCTCTGCATTTGCCTTAGAAGAGGCCCAGCCAGGCGCAGTGGCCAGTGCCTGTAATCCTAGCACTTGGGGGGCTGAGGCAAGAGGGTTGCTGCAACTGTGGGGCCAGCCTGAGCTCCATAGTGAGACCCCCGTCTCAAAGAAAAGGCCCAGAGCTGAGGGGCAAGAGTCTATGGGGCCAGAGGAGAGTCTGAACGGGGACTGCATGAGAATCGTTCTGCTGTGCCCACCACAGTCTGGCACAGACTGGAGGCAGCGGTGAGACTGGACGTGAGTAATGTCCTCAGAACATGTGGAGGTGGGAAGGACCAGAGGGGCTGGGCGGGGGCTGCACAGAAGCAAACAGCTTTTAGGAGGCTGAGCGGTGCTGGGGAGAAGAAAGTCAGTACCTCTGAAAACTTTCCAGGGCCTTTGCGGAGCCCCATATGGGATCCGAAAGCGGATCAGTGAGCCTTAGGAAGGTGTGGCTGTCCCTTGAACAAAGAGGAGGGCGAAGTAGGGAATGCGGTGCTGTCCATTGCCTGCCTGCTGTGAGACAGTCGCTCTCATTTCTGGGCTGCTCCCACCGGTTCCTGGCACTTTTCACAGAGCCCTCTCATCTCTGTTCACACAATGTCTCCTTGGAGATCTCACTCCTGGAGGGTAGAGGTGATCTCTCCTGTCTCAGCCCCTCACTGGGCACCGTATCTGTCTGCAAAGGTGAAATCAATGCCTGTTTCTCTTTTGGTTTTCAAATGGTCCCAACAAACCCCTACGCAGCACCTTAATGTCTGCTGTACAACTGCAGGGCAGGGGCCAGCCTATTTTGGTGTTTTCCATGCAGTTCTCTTTAATTCCATGCCACAGCCTTAGGCAAGCCACGTGACCTTGCTCCACAGTCCTGCCCGCCCCCAGTCAGATGAACCCATTGGAGGCCTCAAGATTCTAAAAGAGATGGATCATGCAGGTCTTGTGTCCACCTGTGGTGCAACAGAAACTTTTTCCTCGATAGCTGTTTTAATATTATCTCGGCATTATTCCAATGTGCTGGTCTAGGGCTACCCTAAATGAGTCCTCCAAATGCTGTACTTCTGCAGACCTCTCAATGATGTCTGACACTTGTGCGCTGGAGTTTGGAGTCTAGGGGTTGTTGTCAGCCTCGCATGTCAGAGAACTGAAGAAGCTCCCAAGAACTGCACAGTACACAGCACGCTCTGTCAACCAAACAAATGAACGAATACTAAAACCTGGAAGAAATAAGGGCTATCCTCTGGATAACTACCGAGATTTGCATCTGCTACAGAAAAGATGCTTTAGAATTCTGTTCATTGTGTCCTGCTCATGTGCGAGAGGACCCTGCCGCTATATGAAGGGTATCTTTTGAGAAATGGTGCTGAGTAAAAATGTGTGTGTGTGTCAGATGGACCTGAGTTCAAACTGCACCTCTTCCATCGATGGACAAAATTAGGGTAAGATTCTTAATTTACACAAACTCTTTCTCAGGTTTTTGTCTTATTCATTTGTTATCTATGACAGAAGAATAATAGCACTAACCAGACAATGCCATCTGATAAAGTGTGGAACACACTTAGCACAACATCTCAGCCACTGTTACCACCAGCTTCTTTCCCCGTGGATTGAGAGCCACTAAAGAGGGCCCTGGACAGCACCACCAGGGAGATACTTGTGAGTGTGAGCTTGCACACCGCTGTGATACCTGGACACAGGTATCAGGTAGTGTTGAGCTACTTGAAATTAGGAAAACCAAAGAAATAACACCACGCGCACGAGTTCTCAGAATTCACTGTCCTGTTCAAAGGTGGAGGAGGCTGGACATCCCGATGTGTCTATTATAGTACCCAGAGATGTGCGGCAAGTTTGAAGTGAAATGATCGCTCATCACAGCCCATATTAAAAGCTGAGTCAGGATTAACCCCTCTCAGGTGAGGTAATCGAGTACCTCGGTTTTCATTCTTTCTGAGGTGAAGGGAAACTTGGTTTCCATACTATTTCTTTAAGACCTGGAAAATTTTTCTGTTCCACAAAATTCACACTTCCTTGCTTTGTTACCACCTTCCTCGGCAGTGTCTGCTTTTGCATTTCCTCCCCTATGGGGTGCATGGACGCTACTCCTTTATACTTGTGAGCACAGAATCGCAGACTCTGAGATTTAAGACCTCAGAGGAGATATAATGTACCTTTTTCTTAGTCTAGAGGAAACAACTCGAGGCTCAAAAGAGGCATGGCAGTTTGTACAAGGACGCATGGCGCTGCAGCCAGTACCCTGGCAAGAGACCGTCCTCTCCCCTCTACGCATAGTGCAGCATAGCATAGTGCACTTCCAGAAATAACCTTTCCAGATGACCTGAAGCATTCCTTTTCTAGAATTTTATATTGTCAGGTAATTCACCCATTGTGTAGATGGCAGAAGGTCTGTGATCAGATTGAGTGGAATGGTGGAGAAACGCCATCACCCTAATTAGGCACCCAAAGGCCTGATCCAGCTATGACACACTGGTGACCATTTTAGTCCCCCTTACAAATTATCCCTCTCCTTCAAAGAGCTCATGAATCCAAGAAAAACACTGATGAAGATATAAAACCAAGGAGTACGAAATAACTTCTTCTGTTGGCTTTCCTTCTCAGTTGACTTATCCAAAGTCGCAAGTCCTAGCACCAGATGAAAAGAACTTCAACAAAGGGACAACAAATGGGAAGGGCGGGGACATGGTCAGCTCAGGGACATCAAGGCTACGCGTGGACATGGACATGTCCTGGGTGGAACTTCCACTGGGACCTCTGCGTGAGAGGTATCAACAGAGTGGGAAAGAGCTGGTCTATGCATTTCACCAGATGGAGGCACATGAAAGTTGGGCCAGGCCACAACTGAGCAAGGCCAGGAGCAGGGCTGCTTGAAGCCCACCTCAGTGGTCCTGTTTCCTCCCAGAATAAATGGGCAGGGAGTAGTGGTGTAGTCTTCACCCTAGGCAGGGTCCCGTCAAGCCTCCTGGATTTGCGGCTGTGTACAGATGAAGGGACCAATGGCCTCACGCCCTGGAGCACCATTTGCTCGTCTCGCCACATCATTCAAAGGCCATGTTATCAAAAAATGTCCTCCCTTTGGCCATGCAGAGTGCGAGGGGATTGTGTTGTGGGGCATGAGCCTCCCAGGTGTCCTCCCCGTTCAGGAAACACCTGTCCTGGACAACCCATCCAACCCGAGTCTGCACGAACGGGGACATTACTTCAGGCTCCTCAGAGGCAGTGTCACTTCTTCAGGCGACCAAATCACACACCAGCTGACTCCTGTAAATGTTCGTTTCAAACTGGATGAGAATCCCCGCTCTAAATGTGCATTCCTTCGCTTAAGGACCAAGCGCCGAGGGGAGGGGACACGGTGCTGCCACCGGGCAGTGTCTAGGCAGCCTGGTGGGGGCGGGAGGCAGGAGGAGCAGAGCAAGCCGGCAGCTCCTGTGTCGGTGACACTCCCCGGCGTGAGCGGGGCCAGCTCTCCATCTCGTCCCTCTACCTTGTGTAAGTCAGCAAGTTTAATTGCTTCCTGTCCTTTCAAGCTGACGTGCCACCAGCAATCTCATTATCACACACTTATGTTTATTTCACATTTTCAGGCTCGGCATGTGGCCCAAACGCAATGAAGGGAGATGTAATTTGATATTAACCCGCAAGATTGTTCTCCTCCTCCTCCCGCTCCTCCTCCTTATCCCCTTCCTCCTCCCCTCCACCAGCCTGGAACCTCAGGTGCCCTGGAAGCAGAAAAGGTACCCCGAGGTGGGACACCGGTGGGCCGGTGAGTGGGTGGCACAAACCTTGCTCTAGTCCCAGCAGCGGTGTGAGCCACAGGGGTGCTGTGACAATGAGGGGCGGAGCTCAGGACGCTGCTGCTGTGCTGGACAGTGGCCCGACATCCCTCCCCGGGATCTAGGCCCCTCCTGGAAATCTATCTGAGCGTTTGGGATAAGTTCTGAGGGCCACACAGGGACCTCACACTTCATGGGATGGGGTAATACCCAAGCACAAGTCACTGCTCGGGGAAAAGGAAAGTCAGAGAAGGGAGACGGCCAGCATCCAGCGGGCCCTTTGTGCTCCAGGCTGTCTGCTAAGTGCTTAGGACATTTTCTTTCATTGAATCTTCAGAACAGTGTGTTTTAGAGCACTATTGTCCAATAGAAATATTAATGGGAGACACAAGCGTAATTTAAATATTTTAATGGCCACATTAAAATAAGGTAAAATTAGTTTTCCTCATACATTTCATTTAGGTAAATATATCCAAAATATTATCATTTCAACCAGCAATCAATCAATATGAAAGCTGGAAAAGACACTACTTTTCCAAGTCAGTCATACCTAACACGTCTCATAGTAAGCCAGGTACTGATCCAGTGCCCTTATATAATAACTTCTTTAATGCATTTAAAGCCCAGAGGTAAGATCTGTTATTGTCATTACCCCATTTTTCAGACAAGGAAACAGGCTCTGAGTGCTGAAGAAATTAGCCTGAGATCACAGGCCACTGCACAAAATAACCAGGTAGGGTTCAGGTAGACGGGGTTCAGGATCTGCAGTTTAAGTGGCCAGGTTGAGGCCTGTCAGGACCTTACAGGCACCAGGCATTTGATATGTAGCATAAGATAAATGACTAAAGGAGCCGACTTCATCTTCATTCTCTGGAGAAACTGAGGTCCAAAGGAGCCCTGGTGTCACACAGCTGGAAAATATCCACACCAGTAACCCAAGTTGGTCTGACTTGGAAAATGGGGCGAGTTCTAGATGGTTTTCCCAAGGAGTGAGGCCAGCTTCCATCCAGCTTCACACAAGGGCTGACAGGAAGGAGCATCAGAGTTGAGCAGAGAATTCCACGTCGTGAGGTGTGGATTTCTACACAGAAGAAGTGGAGTAATTAAAGGCACAGTGAGTCCTTCCTGCTCAGGGCAGGGTCAACAATATGAACAGAGAGCAGCGTGGGCATGTGGCAGGACGTGAGCAGAAAAGGCCCAAGGCTCCAAGGGAGATGGCGACCACCTCCAGCTCTGAGGCACATGCCAGCTCCCAGCCCTCTCTCCACAGCAGCACCGCCTTGGCAAGATCCTAAGGAGACAGGAGCCTGCCCTTATCAAAGCATCCTAAACAAACCACTGGCTTCACTGTGGAGAGAATGGGGCGCCTTCAGGAAAGGGAAGTCTCTGTGGCCCAGGCAGACGTGGAAGCCAGGCAGGTAGAGCTCCCAGCACCCCAGGGCTGCTGCTTCAGCTGCTGCCTGATGCCTGGAAGGAGCTCCAGAAGCTTCCAGAATTCCCGCCCCTCTGGATCTACTCGGATGTGGCCCCCAGGGCGGAGCTGTGACTGGTGGCCCCAGATGTGAGACACTCTGAGCCTGTGAAGAGAGCGGCTGGGTAGAGATGGCTTCCTCTTCCTGCCTTCTTTCCTTCGTCCCTTCCTCTCCATTCCTTCTCTTTCTCCTTCTCTCCTTTATCCACTTCAAAAACAGATGCAAAGCATGAACTGGTCACCACGCCATGTCCTACAACCCAACTATTTGGGTCAGAATCTGCTGACATATTTCATAACCCAGGACTTAGATTTTATTTCCATTTTGCTCACAAGAAAGAGGAAGGATAGATACCTTTCTGTATAATAAAGAAATGTGCATAAGATAGCCATTGCATTCTCCACGTGGAGAAGTTTAAGTGCTTGCTTTGGTTGTACAACTCTCCTGCCATATTATTTATTGCAAAGGAAAATCATCCTGCTGATAAGAAAATAGTGTCACTTAAAAATTAGGTGGTTCCCAATCAACTTATGACAGTAATTGCTGCAATGTCCTCTTTGATTTAGATATAGTAATATCAATGTAATTGCCACTGGGAAAAAATTATAATGGCTGTTAATGATAACTAACACATAAATGGCAATGAACAGGAACATGTATTTTATATCAGATTCAACCACAGAGCAGCAGTAAGGAGTCCAGTGCCTTCCTACAGTCTGGCACCAACCCCTCAAGGAATGAAAACTCCTGCTCTCTGATAAGCAATGGGGTGGATGATTACAGGGCTGGGGTAGTGAGGGGCGTCCCTAGTTCCCAGGCTCCATGACAAGCCTCCGGTCCTTCAGGAGGATATGTAGGGCAGCACTAGAGAAGCCAATGGCCCGGAGCCGCCTGCTCCTGCCCTGAGCTGGCTCTGTGCCATAAACCTTCACCAGGAGACTATTCTGTGTGACTTTATTCATTTCAAATCTGTCCACTCCCATTTGTGGGCACACCTTGGGTGCCATTCTCAATGTGAGGGTGAAGCCTATCAAACCCCAGTCTGTGCCCCACCCACTGTAAACTCCTGGTGAGCAAGCACTGAGTTGATGAGGTCACTGTCAACATGCCGCATAGGCCTGTTCCACCAGCCGTCCCCAGGATGTTACCAAACGAATGAAGGAGCTCACATGGAAGGGAGTCACAGACTCACCCATACAGAAGACGGGGCTGGGCTTTTCGCAAAGAAGCCTAATTTTAGGGCTTAAGATGATGATGATCCATCTGTATGATATTTAGCTTAGTCAACAAACTATTTAGCACTTTAATACAAATTATCACCTAATGAAGAAGGAGCCTTGAGAAATGAAACTCTGGGCAGGAGAATGCATGGTAAGGTGAGAGTGCAGAGGGAATATGCTGGGCCGAGAATCAGGGGCCTGGGCACCTGGGGCAGAACAGGTACCAGACTGACCTTCAGTCAGTCTTGCAAGTCTCAACCTCAGGTAAGATGACAGGAGGGTGGAGTGGCCCAGGATGCTCCCAGAGTTGCTGTGCATCGCACTTCCCTGTAGCTTGCTGGGTGTCCTTATTAAGACCACTCAGATCCCAGCTCTGTCCACCTAAGGTCCTGGGAGGCTGTCTGACTGTGGCATCATTATGAAATTCCACGAGAAACTCTTCTGGGGATCATGTCAACAATCCACTTTTCACTCGGCAAAGTATTCTGTCTACTTTCCTCAAACGTCATTTCAGTATGGAAACAAATATTGTAGATGTGTCCTGATAGCTATCCCATTTTAAGGCAAGAAGTTGGCATGCAGAGAGAGACTGAGTAACTTCTCCAAAGTTATAGTGAGTAAGTGGGGAAGCCAAGTTTGGGACCAGGCATTTTACCCTAGAGTCCTCATTCCCAGCCCACATGACATTCATATGGTTCTGGTGGGTATTTGTATGAGACCTTGGCCCAGGTGATGTAAAAGGGCCCATCCAACCTGATGGCCTGAAAGAGACGGCTTTATGGGAAGTAAGAGGCACTGAATGTCGGAGGACAGGTGAGGTCAGAAACTTCACCATGTCTCCACTTGAGAAACAGCAGTTTGCAGAGCTGGGGGTAAAATGCCACCCAAAAAAGGAGGCAGAAGGGAATTCTGTTCCTGATAACTAGGTTCCAGGATGATTTATCTTCCACTGAAATGAAAGAAAAGTATTGGAGACAACATTTTTAAAAGTTTAAAATCATTAAAAGCTAATAAAATAGCTCTAAGTTTTTCAAAGCTCAAATGCAAGAAGGAATGGAAACACAGAAATTGGTGGAGTGTCTAAAGTCATTTCTACTGGGAAGGACTGCCCACTGATGGGATACTTTGGCTTCAGTGCCTGTAGCTCTGTGAGCATGTGAGAGAGAGGAGAAAGCCCAAGGCTCTGGTTCTGAGCATAAATGGGAAAAATGAAAAACTCTACTAATTGCAACCACCAGCCAATCTTTGTCATTCAGAATCACATGCTCGGGTTAGTTCCAAAGTTCAAACCCAGGATAAATTCAGTGCAAAGTGGATCTGACAGGTAGTCCACTAAAAGTACAACAGAAGTGAACATGGATTCTCTCCAAAGGAATTACCCTCATCATTTCATAAAGGAAATGAACGAATTCCATTTAGGAATACTTAGTTATAAAAATAAATAACTTGCCATGACCCAGAGCCAGGAGAGGCAAAGGAAAAGAGACAGATGTGCAAAGATTCTAGGAATCAGCAGGTCTGGAGCAGAAAATAATAATGCTTACCATATTTGAAAAAATTTTGAGAAAAAATATTAAAGAGACCTTGAGTAGCTGAAAAAGCCAAATTAAATTTTAAGAAAACATACCGAAATTAAAATTAACAACTCAGTGATTTTAACTGCTGGTTGGATATAACTAAAGAGAGAATTCATAAACTGGAATATAGATGAGAGGAAGTTGTTCAAAAATACATCATGGGGTTGGAGATTTAGCTCAGTGGTTCTGGCGCCTGCCTCACAAGCACAAGTTCCTGAGTTCGATCCCCGGTAACCACATACAACAATGCTGGGTATGGTGACTCATGCCTGTAATCCCAGCATTCGGGAGGCAGAGGCAGGAGGATTGCTGAGTTCAAGGCTTGCCCAGGCTACATAGTGAACTCAGGGCCAGCTTGAACTACAAAGCAAGACCCTGTCTCAAAATAAATAAATAAATAAATAAATAAATAAATAAATAAATAAATAAATAAAAAAAATAAAAATACACCATGCATGGAGGTGCAAAGAAATTAGAAAAAAAAAAAGATGAAATAAATGTTGAAAAACTAGTAGGATAGAGTGAGAAGATCTAACTTTACTCCAAGTAAGATCTCATGAAGAGACAAAAAAGCAAAGAAGAGAAGGAATATTTTAGGAAATAAGCTTTCCAGAACTGACAAAGGTAGTGATTCAAGGTTTCCGGAAGATCCCAAGTAGGGTAAATATGAAAAAAATTCACATCTAGGCACATAATTGTGAAATTCAGAAGAAAGAGGAGGAGGAGATTCTCCTCGGGGAAGTACTGGCAGACTCCCCGCTGAGTTTTCAAGCTGAGTAATCGTGGTGTTTGCACCTAGTAGTGTCTTCACATGCTGAGGATCTGGAGTGTGACACTGAATTCTAGGCCAGCATAAACATCCCTCAAGAATGAGACATTTTTGGAAAAAATCAAGACATTTTTGGAAAGAGAAAAAAATAAGCAAATTTCCCATGAGTAGATTGCAAATTATCAAGAAACTGTACCCTAAAGTCATCTCACTTGGAAATCTGAGATACTAGAAAAAATGAAGAGCAAAGGAGATTGGAAAGATTTTGATAAGTGTAAGTGAATGAGTATATTAAAATGCAATGAGTTTAAAAGTAGATAAGTCCCCATATCTCTTTTTACATTCATGTCGGAGCTATAAGCAAATGGATTTAAAATTTTCTGAGGTCTTTGCATTGTCTAAGTAGAGAACCAAAGTGTTAACTTTAGACTTTATAATAAGTTTATGGATGTTGCCATTCCTAAGTTTCCACTGAAAGAAGTAGCAGAGGAAGAAAATAAAATAAGACACAAAAATCCAAATAAATGTAAAGAAAAGTTTGTAGAAAATACAATTGTGGGCTGTTTATAAAAGTTATACCTGGAAATAAGCCCTCAAAGACATTAAAATTAGAAGACTAACACAACACAAGCCACGAAACCTTGGCTGGAAATATGTAGAGGTATTTCAGCCCCTGCACACCCGAGGATATGAAGTGTGCGTTCCAGTAGCCTGGCCACTTCTGAAGGTTGCCCTGCAGTCATTCTGAGATGGGCCTTGCCCAGGGGCTCATGGGAATGTTCTGCTTTTCTCATGTCAACCACACGGAGTAGTTCATCAAATCCAAAACTAAATCTTTAAAAGATGCGCTGTTAACTATACCTCTGAGAAAGAAAAACCACTGACCACTACGTGAACTATAGCACAATGCTTACTTATCAGTTTGTATCTTTATTTTAAGCACATTGGAAAAGTTCTTTCATATTAATTGAATTTCACTTATATCTTATGTCACCTTAAAACACACAGAAAGGAAGACAGGTGTGAGAAGAATTGGTAAAGGAGCATCTAAAGCTTTTACGTATTCAGAGTCTGACACCCGGGAGTCCTTCCTAGTATGGAGCATCAGACCTCTGACTTCCCGGCGTGCTGCGTCCACCGTGAAGCAGAGAGGGATAGAGGGAACCACGGTGGGCTCCAGAAACTCCCCCCATCTGCTGCCTCATTCCCCACAGTTGCTCAGTCCTCTGAGAAGCTGTCAAGGGAAGATTTTCATACAGTTATGGCTCTTAGCCCTTCCCCACGGATACTTTTTCCCTAACAGTGTGTGTTTGTGGTGGGCCATTTATGCTGCCATGGAAATCTGACCTCACAAGGAGAGAAGTCACATCATGAATGGCCGGCCACTTCATGTCCCTGATTTCAGAGGCTGAATTGTGGGGAGCATCTGATGCCATTAACTGATTCCTGACTTCTTCACACGCCAGGAAAGTTCTGAGCACCAGAGACCGAGCCTCGGGCTGTGTGGAGCTACCGAGCCGGCTGTCCAGCAGGTTCTCACCAACATCCAGAGGTATGGCAGGTGAGAGAAGGACAGCAGGGGCCAGGGCTGGACAAGGCAAAGGGCAAGGCCGGAGCACAGCAGCTTTGGCTGGGACTGACCGCACCGTGTGTGGGAAAGTACTCAAGTGTGTGGCCCCAGGGTTGCATGCAGAACCTGACAAGGAAGAAGCCACCCTTGCACCTGCGTGCTTGAGGACAGCAGTGGGCTCTGGGCACTTTATGTTGGGGTAAATCTGAAAACCCCCCACCGCCTTCAACAGCACCTAAGGCCCTCGCCGAGCTCTGCGTGGCACTCTGGTGGTCCGCGACGGCAGCATGTTCCCCACACTGGTGTGTCTGACACAAGGAAATTTACTTGCCGTGAAAAGAAAGTGATACATGAGAAAGGAGGTGTAGAATCTCACACTGCATCATCAGCACCAGAGACATGCTGAAATCCTAGCATTTATTTGGTGAAAATAACAAGGCAGAGTGAGGTGACAGTGCATTTATAAGATGTGACCACAGATGGATTGGAAGTTTGTTCCAGGCAGAAAAGTTGAGAGTCTCAGATTTGGGTACTAAGAGCCCTGTGTGTATCGTCCAAGCTTGTGTTGGATAAGTACAGCATCTCTTCCTTTCTGTATCACTGGAGATCACCTGCTTTGGGATCTATCCACTTGCAACAGGTTTAAAGCTCAGTGGTTCATAATATTTGTTCAGAGGCTTTTGTTAGTTGGATTCATAAGTCCCGGAGCTCAGCTGCTTCCCCGAGGCCCTGTGTCGGGAGTGGGGCAGGGGCTGAGCCTCTGTCTCTGACTTTGCGCAGCCGTGCTGTGGTCCACTTCTGGGCAAGCATGTGTGTTTCCCACTCGCAGCCCCATGCAGAGCACTGTCACCCCCCATACCCCAGAATCTGGACTTTCAAGAAGCCCTAGACCCACCAAGGCCACATGGGACACTCTTTGCAATAATTCCTGTTTCTTACTTCCAGTGTGTGAGGAAAAAAAAAAAAATCCTCTGTTATGTTAAAACAGTGAAATGCCAGGTTTATCTGTTCCAAGAGCTGTCATTACCTTCATGCAGGGGGACAGACATTCAGATCTGAGCATTTAAAAAATAAGTGTGCGTAAGTTGAGTTTTTTTTCTTTAATTTTTTTTTAGAAAATTGCCAGGAAACCTCTGTGCTCAATTTCACTTATGGATTTTTTCCTTCCAAACCAATCCACGCCTAAGGAAAGAAGAAACTATCTCAGCTTTGTAGGATACCTAGATAATTATTTCCATATGAGTTCTCTAAAATTTAAGTCAGCAGTTTACATAAAATCTTTGACACCCAAGTAAGAAAGCCATCCTAGGTAAGACTACTTCACTTCCCCCTTTATGTTGGCATCATGCCCATCCCGTGGGTGCACCGGACTTGGCTTGGAGGGTTTCAGCCACCCCCATCCTGGGCCCCCAGTGTATTGTCTACTGAGTCCTCTGCACTCATCCTTTATTGTTCACCATGATTCTCTGTTCCTCTGCTTCTTGCCAAGCCCCCTTGCACTGTCTACTTCAGATTCCTGCTCTCAAAGGCAGCTATTTCAAGTTCAGTTATCCTCACACACCCTCTTCACTCATCACTGGCGGGATATTTTAACTTTCTCCTCCACCCGGAATGTGGCAGGAGCCATCTGGAAAGATATCCCTCAAAACCGGGCCTCTGTACCTGCCTCAGGCTCTCCTGCCTCCACATGCAAGGAGGCTGCACCTGTCTCCATGCTCAGAACTGTCCTTGCACCATGTCCAGGGTCCCGTTCTCCCTGTCCTCAGGCCGTATCGCTACAGAAACATGCATACTGCACGCTGCCTCACCAGAACAAGTGCTGTGGTCACTACCTGTTGCTGTAACACTACCAGAAATGGGATGATGTGTGAAGAACAGAGAGTTACTTAGCTCGTAGTCAGGAGCTGGGAAGGCCAAGCGCACGATGCTGGCATTTGCTCGGGGTCTGCTGAGGGCTTCAGGACACATCACAGTGAAGAGGAGCACCTCTCGTGGAGGTGATGAGTGGGTGTGGTAGCCTGGGTCCCGCCTATGTTTATGAAGCCATGAATGCCACAGTGGGTGCCCTGCCCCCCATCTCATCTAATCCTAATTACTTCTCAAAGGCACCAAGTCCAAATACCGTTAACGAGTGAATATGGAATTGAGTTTGCAACATGAGAACTTGGGAGACACAAAGTATCTGAGTTCCACATCTCACAGTGCTTTGCAAGCTTCATCTTCCTTGATCTCAGGGCTGTGCTGGCCTGTTGACCGCACCTCCTGGACACATTCCCTCTAGATAGTGTCTGACTAGGCAGCCGGCTCTCAGTCCCTTCCTGCCTAGCCGCTCCCACATGATTTCCTTCCCCTGACTTGCCAGGGAGGCTACAGTCCATGTTAACCCTCAGGTACCTACGGCGACCGACCATCATGGATGGGAGCAGACTTCCTCCACAGAAAAAAAGGCCCCTGACTCTTCCACTCACCCCCTCTGATGTTCTAGGCTCCATCTCTTGACTGTGGGACCAGGGGGTGTAGAAATCGGACGCAGATGTGCTGATGTGATGAGAAGGCGTCACGACCCACTGGGGAATCTGAGAGCAGAGCCAGGGCCGGATGTGATGGGGGACGTCACTAACAGAACGTGTTCCTTCTTCAGTGACAATGACAATAGAATGGCAGCGTCCAGAGTAATTTTTAGCATCATGAGGCCAATATTTAGGGGGGAGGTTCTTGAGTTTCTCTTTAAAAATCAACAAGGAAATAAAATGTCACTGATAAAAGTACATTTCCCGCCAGGCATAGTGCCTCACGCCTGTAATCCCAGCACTCGGGAGGCAGAGACAGGAGGATTGCTGAGTTCGAGGCTTGCCTGGTCTACATAGTGAGCTTAGGGCCAGCCTGAACTACAGAGCGAGACCCTGCCTTAAAAAAAAAAAATACATTTCCTTGTAACTTTCCAGGGACATATTTGATATCTAACATGTTTCCTTATTTTAAAACTCTCTCTCTGTGTGTCTCTGTCTGTCTCTCTCTCTCTCTGTATATTTATATTTTTTTCTTTTCTTTTCTTTTCTTTTCCTTTTCTTTTCTTTTCTTTTCTTTTCTTTTCTTTTCTTTTCTTTTCTTTTCTTTTCTTTTCTTTTCTTTTCTTTTCTTTTCAACAGGGACTTGCTTTATAGTTCAGGCTGGCCCTGAGTTTACTATGCAGCCCAGGCAAGCCTCGAACTCAGCAATACTCCTACCTCTGCCTCCCGAGTCCTGGGATTACAGGTATAAGCCACCACACCCAGCATTGTAGTATGTGGTACTGAGTGTTGATGGGCGTGAGTCACCGTGCCCAGTATTATTGTATATGTTTACCAGGGACTGAACCAGGGACCTTGCACTTGCCAGGCAGGAGCCGGAACCACTGAACTGAATCTCTGTCTTGAAAATTAATTTTTTTAATCATCATTTCATTCTTAACTTTTCAATTTTGCCTTTCTTTATGATTAGCAAGTTACTTCAAAAAGATAACAAGTCAACAAAAGGAAATGAATCATTATTTCCTGTATCCCAGACAACTTTGCATCTGTACCAATTTAGCCTAAGTCATTATCAATTTAGAGGTTTAGGGGTTTCGATGTCTGATTCTAAGGTCTGGACCTCAAGAATGGCACTGAAACCTGGAGGCACTGCTGCCTCCAGAAGCCTCAGCAGCGGCAGGGGGAAGAGCGCATGCTA
This sequence comes from Thryonomys swinderianus, assembly GCA_004025085.1. NCBI lineage: Eukaryota > Metazoa > Chordata > Mammalia > Rodentia > Thryonomyidae > Thryonomys > Thryonomys swinderianus. Next base: position 142,286 of record PVIC010000039.1, read on the forward strand.
ATGGTCGCTCCACACGCGTGTGAACACACACCTCAGATCACACCCTTAACCGTGCATCACTCCCTCCCTACAAATTGAATCACAGTGAGTACTTAGAGGACACATCACTTTCCAGGACCTCCTTAATAAATGTCCAAAAACATGGTATAAAACCATAGAAATTGATTCAATTATAGTCCATGCTAGAAGTCTGAAGTCAAGGTGTCCCTCCAGAGACGCTCGGGAGGACCGTTCCTGGCCTCTTCTACCTTCCGGTAGCCCCCTGGCAATCCTTGCTCGTCCTTGGCTTGAAGTTACATCACTCCGACCTCTCCCTCTAACTTCACGTGGGCTTCCCCTGTGCACCTGTGTCCCAAGTCTGCCTCCTGATGCAGACCCCGGCCATGAATTAGGGCTCCTCTAACCCACTATGACCTTGTTTTAATCTGCTTACATCTGCCAAGACCCAATAAGACATATATTTTAGAGAAACACAATCATGCCTACTACAGAGTATTTCTTATATGCCAGGCACTTTGCACAGCTTTTTAATGAATTGTTATCACATTGTTCTTGAAATAGGAGTACCCATTCTATAGATGACAAAAAGGAGGCACAGAGAGTCAAAGTCAACTGTCCAAGGTCACACAGCTTGCATATTATAGGACCTGTCTTGCCCCAAATCTAGTTCTTAAACATTAGGTTAAATATTAAACATTGAAAAATCATTATAGCCTAGTTGCGATCGGTTTTCTGGGTCAAGTGACAAGTCAAATATGGAATTAAAACATGGAATGGGTGTAAGCAAAAGCTCGTGAAGGACCTTAGCCTGAGAAAGCCAAGGCTGCTCAAGTGACGGCCCACACACACGGCCTGTGAAGCAGCCATTCAGGCCGCCTGCACCCCGGGCTTCTGCTCTGTATGCTACTTCTGACACAGCCCGCTGCCTTCTCCAGGGCCGTGCACCCTTCGGTGTTAAACACCATCCCGTGCACTCCAAACCTTCCCTCTCCCCAGCCTGCGCCCTTTTCCGGATCCACGAACCCCTATTGGTAAGGAGTTGCTGCGTGCTGACCTGATTGTAAAGCTAACTAAACTAATTAATCACAACAGATTAATAAGAGTGACAAGGTTAGAGAGGTGACATTCTCCAAAATCTCCAATTTGGTATGAGTGCGCTTTTTTTTTTTTTAATCCCCACAGCAATTTATTTTCTGTAGAGCGAGGTTTCTCCAGGAGTGTCCCAAAATGTAGTCAAGGTGAACTGTGCTGTGAGCTTATTCAATATTTATGATTCTTTTTATTTGTATTACCAGGACTTTTGGGGGACTCCAAAAGGTCCATTAATCAAACAGAGTGACAAAATGAGCCATTTGACAATCGGAACAAGGGCTGAATATGATTATGATTATGTACACATGTATTTTTGGTTCAGGGATGAAAGGACCAGCTGAAACTTCATCAATGGCCCCTGGTTAATTGTCCCAAAGTGTCATCCATACATTTCTCTTTCATCCAATAATGCTCCGGGGCGATCTGAACGGTGTCCCTGGCGAGCTGGCCTTACCTAGGCGAAGAAGTGGTGACAGAGATAGCTCAGCTGTTCGGAGACGGCTGGTGGACAGTCTTCACAGAGCTGACAGCTCTGAAATACAATTATCAGGGTGATCTGCTTAAGAATGCGTCTCCGGCGCCCGCCTTCTGAGGACTAAAGCACACCGCGACACACAAAGAGAGAGAGAGGTGATAAGGAGGCATCATTTTCCTCCAGCCTCATAACTGTAAATTGAAGAAAATTATTTTCTTTGCCTCCAGCTCATTGGCATATAGGCAGCATTATATTATAATTTCATAAGCATAAATCCTTTGAATAAATTTCAGAAGAATAACTGAATTAGAAATGCAAGTAAAGTATCTAAAAAACTCAACTATACAAAGCAGGAGGAAGAGGGGAGAAGCAGAGGGAAAGACAGACCTCTCCAGGTCCCTTCCTGGGGGTGTCCGGGGCTCAGGACCAGGGCTGGGATTAGAGACAGGCAGTTTTTCATCCCCGTGTGCCCCATGGTGACCAAAATGGCACCTTCTCCTCTCCCCGTTAGCACGTTCCAAGGAATTTGAGTCGTAATTCATCATAAATTAATTTTGGAGAAACAACAGGCTTGGGGCACGTTATAATTATTGTTATTTGTTTATTTATTATCACGTTAACCATTATTTATTATTATGTGGCACGCGTGTGGACCACAAAGGTTGCTCCCTACGGTTTCCTAGCAACATGTCCGTGAGTTCTTCACACACAAGTTACTGAGTGTTCGACGCCACCAAAGCTGGGACCAAGAGGTGATTATTCACTGGTGTCTTCTGGTTTCTGTGGTTTTCTGAAGGGATCTGGTGGGATGAAATCTGTCGGGCACTGCACAGACTACACAGTCTCCACAGACTGTTTGCAAATGAACTTTGGCCCCAAAGAAGATGCAAGGGGCTGGCTAGAGTGAGCAAGGACTTTCCTTCTAAGGGCCCTTCTTGGTGCTCAGGGCAGCTGGCTGCCAAACATCTTCCATCTCCCCATGCCACCTCTGAGAGGAAGAGGTGGATGACAGGCAAGGCAGGGAGTTTCTATGGAAAACACGGCCCCACCCCGAAGCTACCTGTACCCTAGCTGCCACGTGCCTCTTCATGGTGGCTTTTCTTCCCTCCTGGGAGCACTGGTTTCCGCGACTCACCATGGTGTAATCAGGTGATGGGACAGAGCCCTAAGTTCTACCAAGTTCAAACAAGACAGTGAAGAGAGTTTTGTGTAGCGGGACAGGGATGCAAAAACACTTGGGTTTCCACTTCCTGCTTTGGAACACTTCCTGGGAGATTTACATTCTGGAACCTGAGGAGGAGCTAGTGAGCCCTGGTGAGGGGTCTGGTCTCTTATGGAGCATCTGGAGGTCTCTAGATCTCTCATAGCTATTCTGCCTTGGTTAAGATATTCCTGGCAAGGAGCTTGGTGATGGCCCACATCCCCTTAATATGATGGGGCCCCTACACACGCTCTGTCTTGCCACTGGGCAGTGGGTAATGGAACCCCAAGAAGGGTTTTTTTTTGTCTTTTGACAAAATTTTGAAATCATTAAATGGCCAGAGAAATTGCACAGATAGTACCAAGTTGCCATATTTCCCACCCCCAATCTCCCCTATTATTCTTATCTTATTTTCCTCTGGCACATTTGTCACAATTAATAGAATAAAGTCAATGCATTATGATTAAATGAAGCTCATGCTTTATTCAGATTCCCTTAGTTGTTTCCCCCAAGACTGATTTTCTGATCCAGGATCCCACCTAGGACACCAAATCCCATTTAGCGTCCATGTCTCCTTAGGCTCCTCTTCCTGGCTTCCCTGAGTTTGATAACCTTGGCAGTTTGGGGGAGGATCAGTCAGGACTTCCTCTGTGGGAGATCCTCAGTTGGAGACGGTCTCTTTCTCATGTTGAGACTGTGTTGACATCTTTGAGGGGAAGACCACAGAGGTAAAATTCTTTTTCATTCTATCTCATCAAGGACATGTACTGTCAAGGTGACCATCAGTGTTGATGCTGACCGTGGTCACCCAGAAAGAACCACCTTCAGGTCTACCCACCAGGCCATTGCTCTTTCTCTTCTTTCATACTGTGTTTTTGGAGGTAGTTAGTATGAGCAGCCCACATAGATGGAGTGAAGAGTTTTGTTCCAGCTCCTTGATGGTAGAGAAACTATATCAATTATTTAGAATTCTATATCAGAATAGTACTGTTGCTCACTTCCAGATGTGTTACACTACTTCTTCATCCCATTGTTTAAATTGTCCATTGGCTTATAGGGCTCCGTGTCATATCCCCATCAATGTACCTTATGAACTTTTTGTTTTATATTTTCCTTATTCATTGTACTGGGAGACACTCCAGGCTAGGCTCATTGTGTGCACTTCCTCCCCAGTCCTAGAATCAACCGCTACTTTACAGAAGCTCTTCTTGTTGAAGGATAGAATTAGCAACCACAGTTTGAGTGCTGGGCATGCTCCCTGCCACTGGAGTGGGGAGCTTTTCCAAACTGCATATTTAGATTATAACTGAGAAACTCATCTTTAGAATCTCCTGAGGTCAGAAGCAAGCATCAATATTTTTTAAAGCTTATTTTTCATGTCAAGATTTTTCTATTAAACATCTGTTTGTTTCTAGTATAAACTAAACACATAATCTGTTTATAAAATAAATCTAGGGCCAGGGATTTAGCTCAGCAGCACAGTGCCTGACTGGCAAGTACAAGGTCTAGAGTTCGATTCCTGGTACCAGAAATAAATAAACAAGCAAACAAATCCAGGAGCAATGGAAATCACTATGACTGATAAACCAACACGTAGATAACTTAGGCTCTTAGACAGCTGGGTGCTAGGATGGAAACGGCTAAGGATCTGTTAAGACCTGTCCTCCTCTCCCTAATCACAAATCAGCCTTTCTGCTGCAGAAGTGGTCAGGGTCATTCTCCAAGTGGAGGCTGAGAAGAAACAGGCCGGGGTGCACCTGGGAATGTAGGTCTTCATTTGCGCTCTCCTCTTACCATGCTCTGGATCTACATACAGGCAGGATGGTGCTCAGAAATGGCAGGGAGATGATCTGATGATTGGCACAGAGCCTACAACCCGAATGGCATTATTGAAGTGTCACTTGCAAGGCTGGAATGGCCTTGTGGAATTTACCTAAGAGGGACTAGGCCATTTTTATCCCCAAGCACACCACATGGCCCCGCTGGTCACCCCAGATCCTACAGGATGCCCTAACTGAAGAAGCAAATTGCATTTGATTAGCAATCACTGGGGTGAGTCTATGAGGTGCTAAGACTAGGACTATGAGAAAATATAATGTGCATTTTGCCTGTGACAGCAATGTAACTAGAAGCTTTTCTGTAGAACAAAGTCTGCAGCTCTCCGGAGCATCTGTGAAGTTAGGGCCACCACGTCTCACTCTTTCAGAAGCCACTCAGAATGACCTAACTCTTCACATGCTTCCTCCTATTTGTGCTCCACAGTCAGCCCCTGAGGTGAACCTCAGCCAATACCAGGAGCTCCATAGCTCCTGTGCACCCAGATGGACTGCCCTCATCTCCCTGTGAGGCACGACACACATCCCCTTCCCTCACTGCCTTGAGTGGCCCAGGGATGGGACATTTGCCCCACTCAGCACCAGCACAGAGACCCGTTCTCCGGGGCTGCATTGAGTCATCCTCTGCAAATGTAAACCTTGCTCTCAGGAGCCACATGCCCTTTACTCTCCATTGACTCTTATCATTTGTTTAACTAGGAATTTGATCTCCAGCCTTGCTTAGTCAGAGCTCAGATTTGGAGATTAGTTGATAAGGTTTAGGCTGATGGATAACATCTCTTTTAGTCCCAGGATCCTTGCCCCCAGCATGCAGCATAGGAATCAGTGATGTCCCCACAGACTCCAGAAACAGGCGGAGCTTCATCTAGATGTGTCCTAAACACCTGACAGAGCTGCGAGATGTTTAGATTCCAGTGTCCCAGAGGTCCGGTTCCAGCTCCAGGCCCTATCATTTCCTGGCTCTCCTAACTGTTATAGGTAGGTAAGCTAATTAGACATCCTGTAGGCAGTTAGACAGGGCTGGCCCTCGGAAAGCCCACCTAGAAGGAGCCAACGTGGAGGACAGTCAAAGAGACCTTCACTAAAGGTCAGCATTACCAAAGGGGAAAACTACCTCACCCAGCTAGGATGAACAGCAGTGATTGATATTCTAAGTAGGCTTCAGTCTCCCAGGGCGGAGGGTCTGGGGTTTGACCCACCCTTCCCAGAAAAGACCCCTGACTGAAAATCCCTGTAGGTCTGTTATGTGATTTCCTCTCATTGGATTCCCCTTCAGTCAGTATTTTTTTTAATTTTTAAAATTGATTTTATTTGTACATTTTATATACACATTATGATGACAGTTGACATTGAGAATTTGTACGGGTGCCTGACATGACTTCTCGTTTTTTTCCATTCCCCTGCTCTCCCTACAACCCCCACCCCACCCCCTACGCACATAAGCTTTGTTTCCTTTTTTTGAAATCATCAATTTTTCTTTCCCTTCTTTACTTATCCCTACCTACTCCCTCCTTCAATCAGTATTAACCTTATGGGTTGATCCTAGTTTGTCCTCCTTTTTGAATCTTATTGGTAGCCCCCACTTTGAACCTGCCTCACCTCCTGACTTTGCTCCATAAATACTCCCTGGGAGAAGCGATCCTGGGTGTCACAGTTCGGGTCCCCCTTCCATCCCTCTTAGGCAAAAGCTTTCTTTCTCAATGAAGTTTTCCTACTCTTAACCTCCATTGTTCCTAAAATTCATTCTTTGATTTTAGAAAAAACATGAACTCACGGTTCAGGTATTGAGCAGGTTGGGAGCTAGGCTTATTCCCTGTATCATAGCTAAGGGCCACGGGTCCTCGCTTTCCATTCTCCCAGGTGGACAATGAGGGTTGACAACGACTGTCATGTATTAAATATAGACACACAGCTCAGCATGCTGTGCACACCATTAAAGACTCAGTACAGTCATCGCTTCCTTTCTGTCTGTCTCTTAGACAAGAAGGCAGAGCAGAAATTGGGGAGGCAGAGATCAGCTTCTCACCTCTCCCCACATCTGCTTCTCCTCCATTAGCAGCCACTGACCTCAGCCAAAGCCCCGTCCACCCTGGAGGCAGGTTTGATGGAGGAACAGTACCCAGGGTGGCAACAAGATGTGTATCTCCCCCACCATGTTCCTACAAATGTAGCTGTCATTTGCATTGTCCTGTGGGCTCCTTTCCAGGCTAGGGCGTCCCATCCTGGCCCATCCAGATGCCTGACAGCTGTCTGGGTAAGTGCTCTGACTTCTGACAGAGGAAAATTCCAGGCGGTGCCTCAGCCACCCTGGCCTGAGGCACACAAGGACTGAGCGTCCTCTGTCCCGAGGGCCTGAGCATCTAGTTCAGCAAAGGCCACTCCGCTGTCTTAACCATGAAGAGGGGCATCACCAAGAACACTGGGGTGGTTTCTGAATCCAAAGACTAACCACATCTTCAGGCCCTGACCACAGGGCATCTTGGTGACGCCCAGCAGAACCTGTGGGTATGTGAACAAAGGGATATGGCCCCACCAGGTGCGTCCAACTCACACTCTCAGGAGACAGAGTCCTGTGGAACCACTTGCCTCTGGGTAAACCACACATACCCAGAAGTCCAAGAGCACAGGGCAGGTTTTAGAGAATCATCAACTGAGCAGCCACCCAGTGGATGTTCATGTAACTAATTAGAGTTACTATCCGTAAACCAGAGTGAATAATAACATAATAATGCTAACAATAGCTTTTATTGAGCGAGTATTACATGCTAAATATGTTGTAGACACCCTCTAAACAGCTCACAAAGTGGGCACCAACAAATCTGCACAGACAGGAAAGCAGCTTGGCAGGGGTAGCCCACTAGATCTGAGGTGACAGGGCCGGTACCTGTCAGAGGAGGCACTCCAGCTCTTGGAAGGCATCTTCGACGTGAATGCCCAAGGCATGACTTTGGAGGTATGAGACAAGCTGAGGAGATAGCTGGAGCCACTCATATCCAGAGCTACTAAGCCAAAGATCAACACCCCACTCCCAGGGGGACCCCAGAGTACCATCGCAGAGCACAGGTTTCTACACAAACCCCAGATAATTTCCACCCTGGGCCTCTCATATCTCCCAGACACCCCTTCCTAGTCCTGAGTCATGGATGACATGTTTGGCTTCGCTTCAGGATACCTGAGTTTACCCATCAGTTGCCACCATCTTGAAGTCACATTCTTCAGGTGAGGACTGTGTCTTTGTTGCCCAGCTGGTCTGAGCTCTCAAAGCTTGACTGATTCAGATGTGGCTAAGTGCCACCTTTTCAGTGCCTTTTCGGGAAAAATCCTCCCTCTTACCTGTCCCACCGCCTGGGTAAGGCAAGAAGGAAACCTGCCCGCCAGTTGTTTCTGGGGTGATAAGAAGAGAGTCAAAAATCCCTGGTGTGGTGACTGGGACTGTGGTCGGAACAGTTGAGGCCTCTTTAGATCTTCCTGTACCATCTGAAGGTAGGCTGGCCACAGGGCAGTGTGGGTGGAGCCTGAGACCTAGCACATCCCCTGCACACCTATGTGCCCATTTTCCTGGCTGCATATTTCCAGAAGCCTGGATGCAAATGCATTGTAACTGTTATCTCCTGAGGGGCTTCTAACAGCAGAGTTCTCTTGCTGCTCCACATAGACTTGTAGCAAGAGGAAGCCATGCTGTGATGCTGAACCACTCTGATGCTTGGAGCTACTTGTCACAGCAACATAACCTAGGGTTCTGACTAGCATAGTCTTACTGACTTCTCAGGATAATCAGGCTCTTGTTCAGTGAAACAAAGAGGCTCCATAATCATGGGATTAAGTAACTGATTGTGGATTAAATAACAAACTGTGTATGGTAGCCTCAGGTCTAGGATGTGGTGCAATTCTGGGCAAATATGACCATTCACTAGAGCATAAAGTATGGACTTTCCTTGTAAGCAATTTTTCCTGCTCATATGAAAGCTGTTGATTTTTCTCATTGGAGCTGGGCCAACTCAGCTCTACTCATGAAGGCATCCCTGCAGATTCATCTAGCATTGCTTCCTAAAGCCACCTAAGGTGCCATCTTGAAGATTGTATATTCTCCTAATGAAAAAATAGTCAAGCCGGGAAGGAAAATACCTTTCTTTTCTTTCTTCTCTTCTTTTTTTTCCTTTAAAAACCTTAGGATGATGTTGTGATTAACTTGCCTTTTGCAGTATAGTGGATATGACAGTCAACCAAATTAATCCCATTATGCAAAACCCAGTTCACAAATGGGTTTGCATTTTTGCAAAATTATGTCAATTTCCCTATAAATTGGAAAGACTGTGTCAGTTTTCTGAACAGCACAGAGATGTTACCCTGTACTGTACGTCTCTATCTCTCTAATTCAGAAAGATACAGATTTGAGCTCCCTGGCACAAATTAGGATTCATAACTTTAATGCTGATATTTTTGTTTACATGAACCTTGCATGAGAATTGCCATTCATTTTCAGATTCGGTTACAATCTTCTTCCACATCATATTTGTAGTGGGGGAGAGAGCATTCCGAGCTTAGAAAAAAGTGGTTCAAACAAAATCCTTAATTATTGTGATATTAAGAACATGATTCGTTATTTTTTTTTCACTTTTTACACACTCAGCCAAGCACCTGCAGCCTTTGCCTGTGTCTCTGCCTCTCTCTGCATTCAAGGGGTTGGACAGCAGAGACGGTTTCCCAACTGCCGCCCTCTTGGCCAGCAACAGACAGGCTGTTGGTGGCCAAATCTGCTTGGCATTGACTGTGCTCTGTGAATTCCCTGTAACTGGACCAACTTGTCAAATTAAACCCACTCCTGCTTTGAGCTGCAGAGCAGCCAGGATCCGCGAGGCTCTGCACTCTGACCTGGTCACCAGCCCCTGGAGCCTCACATCTGCTCGATGGACGCTGGCTTTCACCTGGTTCATTTCGCATGCAGCAGCCCCTCCTTTCCGAGCGAGCAAAACATCGCCTTCTCTCTGTCTCTCTGTCTTGTAAAAGGAGAAAGAAAAAGCTTCCTTGTTTTGAAGGCTGGCGCTCCAAGGGCTAAATTACTTACTGAATTCAGAAAATGTATTTTTTAATGGTTATTCTTTCTTTGCGTAGCACTTTTTATTCTGGTGATGCTTTCTTGAACAGTGAATTGTTGACTTTTTATGCTTTAGATTTATTAGACATGTGTCAAGTTGTCAACCTCCTACCGTTTGCATTTGTGTCCACCTTGCAAACAGCAGGGAAAAATACTTTTTTTTTTTCCCCATGAACGTTCACTTCTTGGCAGTTCTGAAACAAATTTTTGAACAGTTGCTGTTCCTATTGATAGCAATAGTTTGATGTTTCAAAAAAAACCAGGGTTTTATTTTCCCCTAAATTTTTGACATGTTCTGTCATATCATATCATATCATACCCTGATGCATCAAAAACAAAAAAAGGGGGAGGGCACCGCCCGCACTGTTCACATAGATCATGAGCCTTCACTGAACACCCACCCATCTGTTCGCCGCTTTAGTCCTTTTGTTCTCTCTCTAATGCTGGTATTCCTCAATAAAATCTACTTCTGCGCCTTCTAAGATGCCACAGTCTTCTCTGCCCAGCTTCCCAATCTCTGTAAGAAATAGTTTCAAGGAACTGCAAGATAATTTGCGTTTTCCTACTTAGTGCTAGGTGGCTGGAATTTCGATTCATCCACAAAATCAGTTGCAAACAACAATACCAAAGGAATAACATACAAATGAAGTGAACACTCAGTAGCCGCAGGCAAGTGTCACCTAAAATTGCTGCAACTGTGAAAAAAAAAAAAAAAGCCAACAATCAAAACAGTTTCTCCGGAGGCTTTTCCCGCCCTTGGTAGGGTTGCCAGGACCACCACCACCTCCTCCTCCACCTCTTCCTCCTCATCCTCCACCACCTCGCCCCCCTCCCCCTTTTCCTCCTCCTCCTCGTCTTCCTCTGAGCAGGCTGACTTTGGAATGAGGTCCCCTGCGATGGGGCTCCTGGCTCTGCCCTGGCAGCTTGTCCTTCTCTGCGGCTGCAGCATCTCCACAGAGACGTGGGATCCACGGTGGTCCTGACACCTACCCAAGCCCCACCCTGGCTGTGCCCACGGTGTTTCTGTTAGCAAAGCTACAGCCCTTTCTTTCTGTTCATCTCTTCTTGCAGCTGCAGGCCTGGTCTCATGGGGACCTGGCTCTCTGCCTGCAACACCCCACGCTCATCTGCAGGGATGTGCCGGGCCAGTCTCAGGGAGGCTTGGCATGTTGTGTGCAGACCACGTGGCTCCGGGCAGTGCTACGCATGGGTGTGAGATGCACATTCAGTCCTGATGTGGTTGCCCACACTCAGGGTCAGGCCAGCGACACAGGTAGATGGTGGTGGCCCTGTGATGGGGCACAGGCTCACCAGGTTGATGAAGATGGAGGGCAGAGGAGCGGGATCTGTTGGGTAACCCCTAGGGCAGGGAGTTGGGACTGAATCTGAACAGAGGCAGGCTGTAAGGGAAGGACTGGGAGGTGAATTGCAAGGGGCCTGTGAATTGCAAAACAACAGGATCGAGCTTGGAAGATTTTTTCACACACTCAGTGAAACTAAAGTCTCAGTTCTTCGGAGCTAGAACCAGCTGGAGACACTCAAGGTGCCCCAGACGGCTTCAGGGAGCACCACCAAGTGCTGTCACATGGGTTGGGTCGTCATCCTCAGAAGGGCCACTCTGGCTTTAATGGTCTTTTTGTTTGGTTGATGCTTGCCAGTTGTTTTCGAATGCTTGGTAATTTTGTCTTCAGATGTATTTTGCCCCTGAAGCCCAACAGGACAGTGGGAAGAGTGCATATGTGCACTGAGCCATCTTTGGCCTTCCTACCCATCCTGGGCATCCATGGTGCCCGGTGATCAGCCAAAGGGTGCTACACTGAGGGTCAGAGAGCGCTATGGGCACAAGGTGAGCCAAGGGCTGGACACACAGAGGAGGTATGCCCAACATCCTTCCTCAGCTTCAGGTCCTCCATGGTGGACCCCGAAGACCCTCAGGCTCATCTCCAACCACTAGCTCTTTCTACTGCGGATGTTGGGATATACCACCCCGCCCCAGCCTTCATGACTTTTGCTTCCCCTAACTCATCTCAGAAACCATCTCCTCCTGGAGTCTTAGGTGGTCTTGTGGCAGGATTGGAACGCCCATTACAAGTAACCCAGTGTGCAGTCACTCCATGCACCAGACTGTGACGATCAGACAGTATTTTATCTTTCCACCCAGGACCCAGGGTGAGTAAATTTCAAAGGAAACAGGAGATGAGTTATTGGAGGATTTTAAGCAGGGACCTGAGTAGATTTGCACTTTAGAAAAATTGTCCTGCTTCTGATGCAAACAGAATTGAGTTAAGGTCAAGGGCAAATCCAGGGGAGGGACATGAGACATTGGAAGGCTGCCACAAATCCAGGCTGAAGCCAGGAGAGCACTTCACACCCTGTTCCCCTCTCTGCCTCACCACAAGCCTAGAACCAACAGAGTCAAATCACCATGAGCTGAAGTCTCTGAAACTACAAGTCAAAATAAACCTTTCCTCCTTTAAATTGTTTGTCTCAGGTATTTTGTCACAATGACAGAAAGCTGACAAACTATTAAGGAAATGAGTCCTTGGAATTAGGACTCACTCTACTTCGAATGATTTTGTCCTAACTGGTTAGATATATAAAGGGCTTTATTTCTAAATCAAGCCACAGTCTGAGATTTGGGGTGACACATTTAGAGGGGACATTACTCTTATCCAGGATTGCTAGATAGTGTCTCCTACAGCTGAGACCAAGGCACAGTGATTACTCAGCATGCCATATTAAATGGAATGGTATGGAAAGAGAACTCCTGTCCCATTGTTTTCACCCACTGAGTATTGTGTCCTGCAGTAGTGGACAGACACTGCTGACCCAGGATTCAAGTCTGCATTCCTACCAGCTCTCCAGCTCGGGACTGTGAGCCACTCCTCAGGATCACCCCTGTAGAGAGTGATCAGAAGAGTTCATGCAAACATCAAACTGTGATATTGTCTCTCAGGGATTTAATACAAGCTCTTGTTCTGAAATATTGGCTGTAGTAACTTGTGCCATTGACATCACTGTTTTCACAGAGACTACACAAAATTGTCAAAAGGTAGGGGCCACAGTGATCTGACTCAGTTTGAACGGCCCACACAGCCTGCCTGCTCCACAGGGTTATGGTGTCTCTCTGCAGCCTCTTCTTGAACTCCAATCCATCTCTGCTCACTGAAGGGCAAAGATGAAGGACATAGCATCTCCTTTCTCTAGAGAAAGACAGCTCATCTGGCTTCTGTCCTTTTCTATTCTTTTTTTTGACACAAGGTCTCGCTTTGTAACTCAGGCTGGCTCTGAGCTCACTATGTAGCCCAGGCAAGCCTTGAACTCAGCAAGCCTCCTGCCTCTGCCTCCTAAGTGCTGGGATTACAGGTGTGAGCCACCATGTAAGGGATTGTGGTATGTGGTACTGATTGCTAGTGGGTGTGAGTCACCACACCCAGTATTGTTGTATGTGGTTACTGGGATCAAACTCAGGACCTTGTGCTTCCTACGCAGGTGCCAGAACCACTGAGCTAAATCTCTGCCCCCATCCTTCTCTACTCTTGAGTCACACTGGCCATAGAAATGTTCCTGACATGGTAGGCTGAAGAGTGAGTGAGTGTGTATGTGTGTGTGTGTGTGTGTGTGTGTGTAGAGACAGAGAAAGGTTATGAGTTTTATCCCAGGCTAATGAAGCCTATAAGTGTAGGGAAAATTATCCTGGACATTTTCTTGCTGAATTGCACTCTAGAATTATAATTAATTTGTTGTCTACCATCACCCATAGGCCCTTTTAACATTTCTACTTTGCTGGCTGTTACTGTCCATTGAATTCCGATGTTTTGTATATGTGCTGCCGAAGCGAGCACTGAATTCCGATGTTTTGGATTAACATCCTGTGGCTAAATCCTCTTGCAGTCTTCCACACCAATTCTCATTGTACTTCCTGTCCGTATTTCTAGGGTCTTTGAATGATTCCTCTGTCCTCACTGGTCTTCTCAACACCTTCCAATTTTGTACAACCTGTGAATTTAATTAACAAGTCTTTATCTTCTCCTGCAGATAATTAACAGAGATGTTAAACAAAGCTAGACTCAGACTGACCCCTACCACACTGGACCCACCTCAGATTTGATGCTTGGATGATTGTCATGGTCTTGGTTATAGTCTTCCTGCCAACTCTTAGCCAATACAGTAGCACCAACCTGAGACTCAGAGGCAGCTCATTCAGTGCCACTGAACACAACAAACTCACCTCAAAACAAAGCAATTCCAGGAGTGGAGGATCATGGGAAACCCATGTGTTAAAGCAGAGAGTTAAGAACAAGAGGCATCATACTGCTGTCCCTTGACAGAAGTCATTCACGGTCCCATTTCTCCTGGTGGGCACATGCACCCTGCAGGTGGCACTTATGGTTTAAATATGAAGTGTTCTTCCAGTGGGTCTTGTGTTTAGGGCTTGATTCCCAGGCCAGCAATGTTCAGAGGTAAGGTCATAAGGATGTTGATCTCAAGAATAGATTTGCTGGGTCAAGGATTTAGCTCAGTGGTTCTGGCATCTGCCTGGGAAGTGCAAGGTCCCAAGTTTGATCTCTGGTACCACAAACCACAATGCTGGGCATGGTGGCTCACGTCTGTAATCCCAGCACTCGGGAGGAAGAGGCAGAAGGATTACTATGAGTTTGAGGCTTGGTGGGGCTACATAATGAGCTCAGGGCCAGCCTGAACTACCAGATGAGACCCTGTCTCAAAAAAAAAAAAAAAAAAAAAAAGGAATAGATTTGCCTAATGATGAGTTCAGAGCTGAATAGGATGTTCCGAGATGGGATCCAGTTGGAGGAGGTAGGCCTTCGGACGACATACATTTAAAGGTAATCCTTGTTCCACACCGTTACTCTGTGAGCAGCTTCCATTGGCCACACTCTTTCACCATGATGTTTTTGCCTTGCCATGTGCCTAAAAGCAATGGATCCTGCCAACCATGGACTAAATCCCTTAAAACAATAAGCCAAAATAAATCTTTCCTATTTCAAGTTGCATTATATCAGGTATTTTGTCCAAGTAACACAAAGTTGACTATTACACCTCTAGACCTTTTCCAACATTTCACTGTAAACACGCCTCCAGCCCTACCAGGCCTGTGTATCCTACAGATCTTACATGCTGCTGTCTTTCCTTCAAGGTCAAAACCAGTTCTGTTCTGACAGAGGCCAAAATCTTGGGAATATCTTCAACTTCTCTCTTTCTTACACATTCTAACCTTCTGTTGGCCATTCTGGATGGCCCTGCTTCACAAGGACAATGGAGCTGGTTCTTCCTAACAAACCATCTCTACCCTTGGGCATCCCAACTGACCTGTCTCACCACACAGCATGCTGTAAAGGTTTTTATGTTCTTCTTTATTACCTTCGTTCTTCTCTGCACATAGTACCAGTACCAAAATTCTGTTAACTGTGTCAGACTCTCCATCCTCTCTCAGATACCCCTGAGGCCTGGTAAAAGATTAATACAAGGGAAGTTAGGAAACACTATCAGTCAAGGCCCCACACTCTGCCACCTCCACATTCCATCCCTTCCAGACCTGAGACGGCCAGGGCATAATGTACAATGGGGAGAGTGGGACATTAGGTCAGAAAGGTGGTTAGGTACCAATTATGTGGGCCCCTACAGACCACCTGTGAAATATGAGATGTAGCCCATAAAATGTTTTCATCCTAATCCCCTAAATGGGTGCTGATGTCCCTGTACATCCAGCAGGGGCTTCACAGATTTTTTTTATGAGTCTTGAGAAGTGGGAACGTCTGGTGGGCACAAGGGGTGGAAGAGGGAGGCAGGCGGGTTGGAGGGACAATGGAAGCAGGGGTTGGAGAGATGGGAGACCACATGGCAAGGACTGTAGGTGGTCCTAGGGAGCTGGAAAAAGCAAGGAAACCAATGTTTTCTATAACCTACAGGGGAAGCACAATCCTAACTCCTGAGTTTAGCTCCACAAGACCTACATGGGACTCTATGATAATAAAACTGTGTTGCTTGAGGCTTTGCACTAGGGATCATTTGTCACAGTAGCAGGTGGACACTAATACCTCTCTAGAAGAACCTGGTCCTTTTCTCAAAATAGATGGAAGGGCCTGAGAGGGATCTGAGATAAGACAGCTCCAGATCTCACAGGCTTCACTGCCAATGGGAAAACAGGTAAGTGCTTGATGGTTGATCTTCCTTGACTATGAAAGTCCTCAGGTTCCCTGGGTTCTTCACAAAATGGCCTCTTCCAGCTTCCTGTAAACCTCACCCCCACAGGAAGGCCTAGCAAACACCTGTATTCCTAGCACTGGGAGACATGGCAAGTCCAAGACCAGTTTGGGCAATTTAGCAACTTAGGGAAGCTTTCTCTCTCACAATAAAAAATAAAGAAAGGGCTAGGATGTAGCTCAATGTGAAAAACCTACATTTAAGTCCTTGAATCAAAACAAAAAAAATTTAAAAAACACACCTTCACTTTCTCTCCTGTTTACTCTGTCAACATCTAAAAACATGCACTGTATCATTTATCTTGTTTATTGCTCATGACCCTGCATAGAATTTGAGCACAGAAAGGCAGGACTGTCTGCATTGATCACTGCAGATACAAGTCCCCAGCACCCAGAACAGGGCCTGGGATGTAGCCAGTGCTCTGTGAGAGTTGCAGGACAGACAGCCACTAAATACCTAGCTGTAATCTGGACTATTACAGGAGCAGTACTCAGAACAGCACAGCAAGTTATTTAAGCCCCTGCTGCATTGTCTTGTGTTCTTTATTTTGGTAGCCATGAACACATTCATTTCCTCCTCAGCATTGCCCTGTTGTTTCCCTGGAATATTCTTTAGTTTTCTAGGGACTAATTAATAAAAGAATGTGCATGTGGGTCACAGGAAAGCTAATCAATGGCTACTTTCTACTTTAATAGTAAATCTCCAACCTACATGCTTCTGTGTAATAATAATAATGTATGGTTCAGGAAGACCAGACAGAAAAGGACTAATCCAGAGACCCTCAGGGAAGCATACTGATAAGGGTTGTGTAAAATGCTCATTTTAATTTTAGGGATGGGAGAGTGAAAGATATCAGACATGACATTAAAGATATCACTCTCAGAGGAGATTAGAGAAAAAAAGTGATTCTTATGGACTAGGAGAGTATCATGAATATTTAGAAACTAAAATGATAGTTAACATTCATTGATTACTTATTAAATACCAGGTGCCTTGCTCAGTGCTTTCCTTGCAGTATCTCAGAACAGATGAGAGTAGTCCACACAAAAATACTCTAAGGCTTGGCCTTTACCCTTCCAAAAACTAAAGCTAGACCTATCTCTTTCACTGTGTACTAAGCTAAAATCTCAGTGGATTAGAGATTTAAACATTAAAACAGAAACACTAAACCTGTTGCAAAACAGGTTAGGTAAAACTCTTGGAGACATTGGCTTAGGGAGAGACTTTATGAACAAACCTCTATAGCAAGAAAACTAGTAGAAAAAAATCAACAAATGGGATCTCATCCTATTAAAAAGCTTCTGCACAGCAAAAGAAACCACTGGCACAGTTAAAAGACAACCAACAACACAGGAAAAAAATCTTTACTAGCTGTTTGTCAGACAAAGGGCTACTATCTAGAATAAAGAACTTTAAAAAGTCAGTTCCCCAAAATTTAAAGACCCAATTCAAAAACAGGCATCTATAATGAACAGACACTTTCAGAGGAAGAAGTAAAAGTAGTCAAGAAGCATATGAAGAATGCTCAACATCACTGGCCATTCAACAGATTCAGATGAAAACAACACTGAGATTTCGTCTAACTCCACATAGAATGGCTGCTATTACAAAATTAACCACCAGTGGCCGGGTGTGGTGGCTCATGCCTGTAATCCCAACACTCGGGAGGCAGAGACAGGAGGATTGCTGAGTTTGAGGCTTGCCTGGGCTACATAGTGAGCTCAGAGCCAGCCTGAACTAAAAAGCGAGACTCTGTCTCAAAAAACACAAAACAAAACAAAACAAAAACAATAAAACAAAATTAACCACCAATAAATGCTAGTGAGGCTGCAGGGAGAAAGAAACCCTTCTCCACTGTTGGTGGGAATATAGACTTGTGTAACCACTATGGAGATCAGTATGGAGGTTCCTTAGAAAACTAGGATTTGACCCATTTGACCCTGCTCTTCCCCTGCTAGTAATATACTTGAAATAATTTTAAAAATCATGTCTTAAAGACATAAATGCACCCATGTTCATAGCAGCTCAGTTTGTGATAGCCCAATCTTGGAAATGACCCAGACACCCATCAACTGGAAACTGAATAAAGAAGATGTGATTTATTTTAATATAAAATGAAGTATTACTCTGCCATAAAGGATGACAAGTTTGAGTCATTTATGTGCAAATGGACACATCTTGAGGACACACTAATAAGTGAAATAAATAGGTCACACATATGTAAATATCGTATCTTTTCTCTGGTGTGAGAACCTATAGATGTAAATGAGTTCTAGAATGTATGCTAGATTTTGTGAAATAGTAAATATTCAAAGGGAAAGTGGTAGGGAAAAGTAATGAGGGGAAAGAATAAATATGAAAAGCACATGTATATAGTAGCTGGGGGGTTGTAGAGTCAGTAGGGATATGGGTAAAAATGAGAATTAACTTATGTAATATACTTGTACAAATTTCTCAATGTTGAGTGTAACTGTGAGCTGTATATAAGATGTACCAATAAAGAATTCAATTTGCAAAAAATACTCTAAGCCGTGACTTGAGAACAATTTGCAATCAGTATCATTGTGACCATTAACATCCCACTCCACTGGGAAATTTATGAAGTGATCCAAGTGCTATTCAAGGTTTTGGCCTTACATACCATGTCCTCTTTATCCTTTCTGCCTATATTGGATCCAGAAGACCCAGGCTGCTCATTAATGGCTCATCTCCTCACACTGGCCTGAAGCTCCCAAGTTAGTGCCACTACCAGGGAAAGGCTTCCACTGTCCAAGTTTCCTCTGCAGCTCTAACATTCATCATAACCCTCTGAGCGGTCTGTGATGGTATTGAGTGCCTGAGACAGAAGAGTTCCATGACCAAGTGGGACTGGGAAACGTGAGGTTGAAAATGTTTACCTGGTTTCTTGACTACATGACTCCTAAGACTTTGAACGAACAAGAGTGTGTGCTAAGTCATCAGGAGAGAGAACTGAGTGAGGACTCACATTCCGAAACACACACAGTCAGGCTTGTGTCTGGTAGAGCAGAGTCTGGGATGACTTATGGTCTCTGGCAAGCACTTGGGGAAAGACAGGTTTATCTGTGTGGAGTTCTTTCTGTCTCCAACTCGTACTTAACAACCAGTTGACCATCTGACGAAATATGGGAGGGAGTCCATGGACAATTAGGGCAAGAGCCTTGCTTGAGGACTCCACACACCTGCCAAGAATGATTGGGAAATTAGTGTAGAGATAGATGGATAGAAAGATCACAGACAATAAATAGATGGGTGGTTGACAGATGGATAAATAATGGATGATAGATTAATAGATAACAGAGGGATAAAAATAGATAAAGTATAAATACATGATAGATTCTTGTTAGATCATATATGGGTGCTGAATAAATACTTGATAGATGATTGACAGGTGATAGGTACAGAGTTGGTAAATGATAGATTGATAATTGATAGATAATAGAGCAACAGATGGCAGATGTTGGTAAGTTATAGATAGTGACAGTGATAGGAGGACTGTAAAGAGCATGGGGACACTAGTATTCAGCTATTTCTTTAAAAGGCACTGGAATACTGTTGAAGAGAGCAGAATTTCTGGGCTCAGCTCCTTAGAGGACTTCGGAGAAGGGAGTTTACATCTGGAGTTTCCCTTTCCCTCTAGGAAACTGCAGAATTCTGGTCCAAGGCCATATCTGGGACTCCGAGCAGAGCATGGAGCCCAGAGATAGAGAAGCTGTTAGAGTCTTTGAATTTTAACAGACCAGAGAGGTGAACTTCAATTTTTTTTTGTTGTTGCTGTTGTTTTGTGACAAGGTCTCACACTGTAGTTCAGGCTGGCCCAGGACTCACTAGGTAGCCCAGCCAAGCCTGGAACTCAGCAATCCCCCTGCCTTTGCCTCCTGAGTGCTGGGATTACAGACATGAGGAACCATGCCCAGCACTGTGGTTTGTGATACTGATTGCTGGTGGGCGTGAGTGAACGTGCCTGGTACTGTTGTATGTGGCTACCAGGGACTGCACTCAGGACCTTGCACTTGTGAGGAGGTGCGGAGCCACTGAGCTAAATCTCCCACCCAACTTCAGTTTTATGGACAGTGAACAGGATCAAGATCCTCCAAAGCAGTGGGTAAAATATTCATGGTTTTCCACTGGAAGCATTTGCTGAATTCTCAAGTTGTGCCAGACAGAGAATTGAAAAAATGGAAACGGAATGCCACATAGATCATAAATAATGTTTGGGTAAGAAAAAAGCAGCTCAATTTTTTTCGTGCACTAAGAGAAGGAGACCCTATACAGGTTTTCATCTGTGCCTTTGGTAAAGAGGTGAAAACAATAAGAAGACATAAAACGTGTGACTCTAGAGAGAAAAGGCTCAGTCACTGACTGGGTCGAGGCAGCAGTGCCCACTCCAACAAGAGGACAAGGTAAGCCACCTACTACACCTCACACACCGTACGTGTTGTTCAGTAACAAAAAAACCAAAACATTGGTTTCACGCCTGTAATCCCAGCACTCAGGAGGCAGAGGCAGGAGGACTGCTGTGAGTTTGAGGCTTGCCTGGGCTACATAGTGAGCTCAGGGCCAGCCTGAACTACAAAGTGAGACCCTGTCTCAAAACAAAAACAAGAAGAAAAAGACAGTCAAAATAGACAAATAGATGACCTTACCTAATCATATTAAAGTTGTTAAATAGATACTCTGAAGGAACTATGGTTGATATATTCAAGAAAACAGATGACAATGTAAAGTGTTCTCAGAGAATCAGATTTTATGAGAAGGAATTAAATAAAAGTCAGAGATGAGAGAGGGAATCGAATCAATGGGCTTAAAAGAATACTAGATTTGGGGAAAAAAAGAATATTAGTCATGGAGAAGATAAATGAACAGAAGATGTCAAACTAAATAAGAACAAATACAGTGAAAACATGGAAAAGAAAATAAAAGACATACAGAACCTGATGCACAATTTAATAGGTGCAAAATTGGAGCCTCAGAAAGAAAGGAGCCTAACAATATTGGAAAAGATGATTAGCCAATTTCCAAAAAGATGAAAGACATAAAGCTATATATTCACGAAGCACCATGAAACGCAAGCAGGACAACCCCAAACCAACCACACTAGACTCATCACACTAGGACTGCTAAAAATCTCAGAGAGAAACTCTTAAAGCAGATACATTAAACAGGTACATTATGTGCAGAGTTGCAAAACTATTACTGACAGTTGCTTTCTCAACAAAAATTATGGAATCTAGAAAACAAGGAATTAATTAACATCCTTAAAGTGATAAAAAAAAAAATACCCTAATTGCCAAACTAGAATTCCATTACTGTCTTTATTCATAGACAACTTGATTGTATATGTAAAATTTCTGCAGACTAACTCTTAGAATATAAAGAGAATGTAGCAAAGCTACTGAATCAAGAAAAATATATTAATATCAATTCTACTTTTATATATGAGCAACACCAAATAGAAATACATTTTTTCAAAGATATCACATATGATAAAACACAAAATGCCTGCATTATATTAAAAAAAATTCAGCCAATGAACATAAAGATATACACCCAAGGGGAGGTTTTATGTCACAGGACTCACCATTCAAATTTGCTGGGCCACTACTTATTATTTTTCAAATCGTCAGTACTGGGTTAGGTTTGAGGTAAACCATTTGAAAGTCCCCAGGAAGTTCTAAAACTTCATAATTTTCTTCCTCTCATTTATTAATTCAGCAAATATGGCCTATGCACCAAGTGTCAAGGCCTTGTACAAAAGACAGGCAGTAAATGTTTGTGCAAAGGATGAAGGAAGGAAGGAATGGGGATGTGAGGCCCCAGAATCCCCCGCTCTGGTGTGCAAGTGACAGCAGGAACGATGTCCTGTCAGGACTGACGCAGTGGTAGCCAGTCGCAACTGGTGTTAAGGTAGCACCGGGAGAAACGCTGATCTCAGCCTGGGACATGTTGAGGTTTCAGAAGAGATGTAAAATGACTGGCTTCCTATAGGACTACAGAATCAGAGTGGCCTGGGGAGATGTGCAGGGTGGCTAGAGTGTGAAAAAGGCCCTACTCCCCAGCTGTAAAGTTGACCATTGCTTGTGTAATCTCATTACTCTGAAATAGTCATGGACGGGAAGCCTTCATGTATTCCCTGCTTTTCTGCTTGCAAGGGATGATGACAGTTTCTGAAGCTGGGATTCAGACACCAAGACTATTCTGGGGGAAAAAAAAGTTTGTTTCTAACCTGTAAACCCACTAATGCCACTGGTTGCTGGCCCTGCCTATGTGCCAAGGTGGCTGAAGCTGGGAGTAGGAGCTCAGTAGGAAGCCTGGCCACCTCCGCTCCCAGGCCAAGACCTTAAAGGTTCTGAGATCTCCCACAATGCACCTGTGCTTGCCGAGGCTGAGGCACTGCCCATGTCAAGGCTCTGCAGAAGCCTGTTCAGCCCCAGTTTCTTGGTCACTGCTACACCTGGAGCGTAACCCCTTGGCCTGTTGGAAAGCAAACAGAAAGGTCACCCTTTTACACCCAACGTGTTAGCTCTTCCCATAGAGGATCCAACCCTACTAGCCCTTACTTTTTGCTTTTTCCCTGAGAGAAGATTCGTCCCCCAATCTCTGAGAAATGTGACACTGGCACCCCGAAAAGGGACGCAAAGAACAAGAAGGCGCTTTAGACATCTCAACTGTGATTGTTTTTCTTAAACCACATACTGATGAACAAAACGTGTTCATCTCCCAGTAAACATACGGCTTTGCAAAAATAATTGCTTTTAAAAAGGAAAGAAAGGAACTAATTTTGTGAAAGATGTGTACTGACTCCGCCAGAAGGAGGAGGCGGAGCGCCTGCCTCCGCGGGCACCTCCTGAGAAGCAGGGCGGCGTCCACAGCAGGAAGGGACAGAAGAGCAACAGGCAAAATACTGGCTGGTGAGGAGGAGTTTTCATTAAAAATGCAATTGTTGTGGTAGAAACCAAGGGTAATTACCATCCAACTCACCCAATCCCAGCCCATCGCCTCCGAGGGGGGCAGCTGCCTTTTGGGGAAGAGTTACACGATTTCAGAAATGAGAATTAGCACCAACAGGTAACCCATTCACAGATCTCCCCGGGAAGGGAGTTGAATTACTTGTAGCAATATTTGAAAAACAAGACATATCTCAGACTCAGGAGATATGTTTGAAACGAGGAAAAATTGATTTTTTTTTCATATTCACTGCCAGATATTGCAGGACTACACAGCTATATGCAGATAGAGGACTCCATGCCGTTTATCACGCCAATGATAGATCCCACACTGTCTTTAAGGGAATCAATCATTAATTTAAATCGTTTACAGCATAGCAGTTAGCTTTTTAACCCTTTCTCTCTGGTGCGGGAAGAAGCAGAGGGCCCCTGCACGGGCCTAGGGTAGAAAATGAGCGCCTAAAGAGCAGACCATTCTTTGTGGGTCATTCAAAGCCTGCTTTTCCTCTGTCACTTTAAAGACATTTTTTAAGACCATCCACCCAGGCTGAAACGCACATTGAGGAGGCCAAAAGGGTTTGACCTCCTGTTTCTGGATTTCTGGGCAGCCTTGGTTTCAAATATCCTTTCTCACTGGCAAGAAGCTTGTGAGACTAAAGCCTGCTGCCCTGACAGTGGCTTAGCTGGTGCAGAAAGGAAGGTAGAAGGTATCCCATGGCCAATGGGAATCCAGCAAGTGTTTCTGGCTGAGAAAGCTATATGGTTCCCCATGGCCACTGTAACAAACAGGAGCTCAGCGGCTTAAGACAATGCACTCTGGGTCCAAAGGCTGGGGAGGGCTTGCAGGGCTGCGTGCAGGTGCACAGTGCACAGGCTCTGGGCACTAAGTGGAGGGACACCTCTGGGGACGTCACTCTGTCCATCGCAAGGATGAGGTAACAGCTAACAGTCACAGCGGCTCTCAGAACGACTGCTCTGAGCACTGCTCGCGCTGGGTACTGAGCAAAGAAGAGCAAAACTGCGTGTCCCAACGTTGGAGTGAGAATCGGCCCTGGAGCACAGAGCCTGGCTTCACACCGCGGCTTCCACACAGCAGCAAGGAAGAGCAGAGGCAGGGAGCTGCGGGCCTGCGGGGCGTGACGTCACTTCCGGTGTCTTCAGGGCGGCACCCACCAGCCCAGCTCGCTCCCAGCTCTGTCGCCTACCAGGCTCGCTGGACCCTGATCACCGCCCAGAAGCTGTGAGCCTCCCGCACGAGCAGTAACGGCCTTCAACAGGGCACCGCTGGGCCCAGAGGAGACAGCCTGTCCCTCTATTTGGAAAGGTTAGGGAAGATTTCCCAGCGGGGGAGACATTTGAGCCAGACTTGAAGGTGAAGAATGAGGAGGATTTTATCATATGCGGGAGGCTTGGGGCTGGCGGGGAGGGCAAATCAGGCGGAGGAAATTTCCAGTGCGGGAATATGCGAGGGGCGGGAGGGCAGAGACGCAACCAGAGAGACAAAGAGACACTAGGACAGAGACAGAGAGACGGAGAGAGGGTGCGACAGCAGGGAATACAGAGAAGGATACAGAGGCCTACAGGGCCACTGCGAGACAGAGAGAGAAAAGAAGAAAGACAAAGGCAGAAAATAAGGTGACAGATACAGGCCTTTCTGTTTCCAGTGTTATAAGAAATGTAAAAAAATTAGAGGAACTCTTGTTACATACGTTAACTATGTTATATATTTTATGTGCAGCCGAGACAGTTCCTCTTCACTCAAAAAAAAAAAAGTCAACAGTTTGTATTTGGGTAGACAGAGACAGTCAGAAAGAAACTCAAGAGAGGGGGCTGGGGAGTTATTTAAGTGCTGTTGCACTTAGCTGGCAACCACAAGGTCCTGAGTTCAATCCCTGGTTCTGCAAAAAATAGAGAGAGAGGAAGAGAATGAAATGTTGGGGGGGTAATACACTGGATGGGAGGGTATGAAGGTACCTAGAGTGGAGACCCTCTTAGGAAGAGCTGACTGGCGGCCACAGGTGCAGAGACGGAAGAAAGCAGAGAGAGAAAGGACGCAGCAAATGTGCAGCCTGAAGCCCTGGGCAGGGGCGGGATGCTGAGAGAGGCTGGTCGGCACTGACAGGAGAACGCTGAGCACGCAGAAAAGGCGCAGGCAGGGCCTGAGGGCAGCATGGGGTCTTCAGGAGAGCTAGTCCGTCCTGCTATTGCTGCTAACCAGCTGTAGTGGCTTCCCAGCTGCCAAGGCCTCCTTTCCTCCTCTAGAAATGGGTTGAGATCTGATCATCTCCCGGCCTCTCTGAGTCCCAAGAGGTCTGGTTTTGGCTGTCCTGTTGCTTTCTAGGGCTGGGCGTGACTGAAAGAGGGAGTGGTCCTTTGCTGGACTGAAGTCCTTACTCTCCACTGCAAGCCAGCAAATGTGTGCTGCCTGGGGAATGACAGGGGAACACGGAGCTGCCGGCTGCCGTAGAACCCAGAGACTCCACTCCAGAGAGCCCCAGGGCAGGCAGCAAAGGCCAGAGCCACAGGGAGACAGGTGTATTTCCCCCGCGGGATGGAGTTGGAATCCCTGGAGTGCTCCACTCCCTCATGTCCAGAAAGAAGGTCACAAAATCCAATCATAGGAAAGAGCCCGGTGCAGCTGCTCATCCCTAAGCTGTTATAAACCTGAAAACCGGGGAGGAGCCTGCACGTGTTCCTGAGAGGGCGGCTCAGCAAATCAGGTGCATCACATCAGCGTGCTTCATTCTGGACCTGTTAGAAAACACATTTATGAAATGTTAATGGCCTAGGAAAATGTTCAGCACAAATGCTAGGGGCAAAAACCGGTCTCTGGTTTTTGAACCATGAATATGACTTAACCACTGAGAGTTAAATTTAAAAAGTAGCAAAAATATGAGCTTGTTTGATGATAATAACCATATATGTGAATTTTAATGTGTGTGTGTGTGTGTGTGTGTGTGTGCATGCGTGCATGCACGTATAAGAAAATATAGACAGATTTTATAATGTTGTCTTTGGGTGATAAGAGTTTTAGATAATTATCTTCGTATTTTTCTGTTTTTCCAAATTTTTAGTGGGAAAATTGGTGGATTAATTCTTTAGTCTGAAAAATATAGAGTATGTATGTTAAAGCTGGCTGTTTGAGCACTTGGTGGGATTCTGAGGCTTCTTTTCAGCTCTGGGTATAGCACCAATGACCTCCGTGTGGAGCAGCCTTTCCTGGGTGGACTGTAGAGCCGCTGTGACAGTGACTTTCTAGGTATTTCGACCTTGCAGACACACAAGTTGTCTCCATCTGCTGCTCAATAATAGTATAGTACACACAAACCAGAGCAAAGATACAAATGTTTGCAGAGCAGAAGGCTACGACCTGAATGTGTCCTCCAAATTCAATGCTGAAAACTTTGTTCCCAAGGCTGTAGGGTTGAAAAATGAAGGCTTTTGCGAGGTGTTAGCTCTCCTGAGTGGATTACTGCCACCATGACAGGCCCTACCAAGGTTGTTTGGTCCTGTTTCCCTTTCTGCCTTAGGCTCTGTGTGGACAGTGCTTCTCCACTCCAGGGGACAGGCAGTTGAGGCGCCATCTTGAAAGCCAATAGCAGCCCTCACTAGACACCAAACCTGCTGATGCCCTGGATTTCCCAGACTTCCGAACTGTGAGAAATAAATTTCTGTTCCTTATATTACCCAGTATGTGATGCTCTGTTACAGCAACATAAAACAGACTACAAAACACTGAAAGCCATTTTTTTTTTTTTGAGACAGGGTCTCGCTTTGTATTTCAGGCTGGCCCTGAGCTCACTATGTAGCCCAGGCAAGCCTGGAATGCAGCAATCCTCCTGCCTCTGCCTCCCGAGTGCTGGGATTGCAGGCATGAGCCACCACCATGCCTGGCACTATGGTATGGGGTATTGATGGTTGGTGGGCGTGAGTCACCACACCCAGCATTGTGTGTGGTTGCTGGGATCGAACTCAGAACCTTGTGCTTGTGAGGCAGGCACTGGAACCACTGAGTTAAATCTCTGGCCCCAATTTGTTTTATGATTCCTGTGCCTGCACCTTGCCTTACTCTCTAGACCTGGCTACATCAAACCTGAGCCACACAAAGGGTATCACTAAACAGAAATTTCCGTCCCCTTGTCTTCCATGAAGTTCTGCTCCCTGAGAAATTGCTGGTTGCTGCTTGAAGGGTGAAGGGGCGAAAGAGAAGAATGAAAAAGAAGAGGCCACAGCTTGCCCAGGTGGCCTCTCACGTTGAAATCAATGGAGCATGAATGTCATTCTCCAAACACATGTTTTGGCAGTATTTTCCCATCTTGAAGATAAATTTGCACAGCACGCATCTTTTGCTCTCCCTTGAAATTTCGCCTCTGTTTTATAATGATTCAAATAGACTTCAGAGAAATACTGCCTTCCATGAAAAAGTCTCAGTAAATACACTCCTCGAAATTTTCATTCTTAATATATCAGTAGCTTTTCAGTTCATTATAGTGTTATTAGTCAGTCTTCATAAAAGTGCTATGCATCTTTATTAAAAATGGAAGTTCACATCATTTTATGTTCCCATAAAAATGGGTGGTGGTAGCTTTGATTAATTTCTTCACATACAGTGAACTTTACAGCAAATTGGACAGTGTAATTCAATTCCTATTTCTGCAGATTTTTTTGTTGGTAGAAAATTGATATCATTCATATGTAATCATATTGCCTTTGCAAGAGATATTTAAGAAATAATATCCTGAGGTAATGATCGCATGGCTTAATTATTAATACCATACTTTCACACGTGGGGGCTGTGTGCACTCCCTCTCTTGACTTCTATCAGAAACTATTTCTTCAGTCTGAACTTACTGCATGTGCCGCTGCATGTGTAGCCGTGTGTGTGAATCAGCTCTTTGTAGCGTCTCTTTCCGTAACGTGAAAGGGTAGGTTTAAAAAGCAAAGATCCGGTTGTATGTGCTGATGCACACTTGTCATTTCAGCACCGGGGAAGCTGAGACCGGAGGACTTCTGTGACTTTGAGGCCTGCCTGGGTTACACAGCAAAGCAGTCTCTCAAAGGAAAAAAGGCAAAGACCCAGTGATCACCCAGGACTCCAAGAAAATCTATGGAGCCTCTTTTGAATTAAAAACTGCAAACTATTTCCATTTTCCACCTTGAGATGTTGTGTTAGTGCAGCCCTTGAAGCAGCAGAACCACTGGGTGTGGAGAGAGCATGGGGGTTTCAGGCAGCTGCTGCTTCTCGGAAACCTAGGACAGGACGAGTCAGTGGCGCGCAGGGCCATCCGCTGTGCTCCGGGTCCGTAGCTAAAACACCCTCACAGCGACGCTGGATGCCACACACACACACGTGTGCACACGCACTAATGCAGTGTCCGCCAATGGTTAGGGAGAGGGCCTGGGCCCAGGGGACACACAGGATGCACTGAGTGCTGGAGTCCCCTCGCCCCTGTCCTCGCCTGCAGGAGAAAATCCCAAGGCTCGAGCTTCCTTCTCAGCGCGACCTGTTCATGCTTGTTTGCGGCTGCTTTCTGGGCCCTCTTCGGCCTCCTCCGCCGGACGCCCCTGTAGGAGGACTCAGGGCTGAGGCTGGGGAGGAGCTGGGCCCAGTGCTGCAGTGTCCTGCAGAGAGGAGGGGCTGAAGCCTCAGGGCTCGCAAAGCCCACGCTGTGGAGGGCCAGGCTGCCCGCGTAGGAGGAGGCAGCGCAGGGGAGCAGGACTCACACCTTCTTGCTCCCCTCCCCCCCCCACCACGGCTGGGACATCTGGGGCTTCAGAGCCGAGAGGCAGGACGCCCCACCTCGGGAAGTCACTCAGGTTTCCCAGGGAGGGAACAGAGCCCAGGAGGCAGGGCCTCTCTCTGCCCTGGGCTCTCCCTGCTGCGGGGCAAAGGGAGGCTCTTCCATCTCAGGGTGTGACTGAGTATACCGCTGTGCCCAGGACACATGGGCACCCACTAGACACAAATACACTCCCACAGGACACACACACGGACCCACAGCAACACACCGACACATGCAAACACACGGGGACACGGACATGCCCACTCCGGCACACACCACATAGATACGCACTCTCACAGTCACGTACTCACACATATGCACATCACATTCACTCACAATGTGCACATTCTTGTAGAGACACAGACACACACAGTAACTCTCACGTATTCACACACCCTACCCCCACAGCACCCACGCATTTGCACACCCACCCTTGCTGGTTTGTTCAGGCATATTCCCCGCCCCGTCCAGGCCCCAGCTGGTGTCCTCTAGCAGCGGGAGACCTGCTTAGTGCAGACCACACACCAGGACATGTGATCCCGGCAGGCTGCCCCCCGGGGAACAACGAGGGGCACTGCCAGTGTCCCCAGAGGCCTCCTCCTCCGAGGACGCTGGTGACTAGGGTGCGGTCACCCTACGGGAGTGGGACTCGCGCTCCAGAAGGGTGTGCAGAATCAGGGATGACATCCGTTTGCCCTGTGCACCGCCGTGCCGCGAGCTCAGCCAGCACAGGAAAGTGACCTTCCTGGCAGTGGCAGCACGAGTAGCACAGGAGTGGCGCTCTCCTGTGCCCGCCAGAGGGACGCTGGCCCACGGCCCAGGCTTTCCTCCCTGTGATTCTATTGAGAGCACAGTTATCTTCACAGGAATGTCCCCACAGGACAACTGGCTCCTCTGTGTCCCTCGGCCTTAGGGACGCAGCCCTCACCGTTGTGCCCTAGGGCAACCCAGGGCTGTGACCCCGTAGAGGCCCTGGAGACTCTCCAGCCCCAAATTCTGACCCTCGGTGAGAGCAACATCTCCAAACAGGCTCTAGAAGGAAAACTTCCTGTGCACTCCCTAGAGCTCCTGCCGTGAGGGCTTCCCAGACAGCACGTAGGTGCAGAGTCGGGGCCCCAAGTGGTTAAAGACAAGAGTGATCTGCTTTTCTTAATCGTCACAAAACATCTGCGAGGAGCTGAGCCGCCCGAGTGTGGTGTGGGCACCCTAAGACAGGTGCTTTGCCCATGAGCTTCTGACACCTGCCAGGGAGCAGCCCAGGACTTTTCCAAGTGAATTAGATGAGAGAATGAAGATTTGAAATCAGCAAGTCAGGCAGGAGACCGCAGGGCGACAGAGGGAGAAGTCCCTGCCGTGCTGAGCAGGGACTGGTGACTTGGGAATGACAGGGAAGCGTTGAGAAGCAAATGAGATTCTGGGATGCCAGGGACATGAAGGCAGGCCGCAGGGAGGAGAGCCACCTCACAGTGCCCCGAGAGGCCGTCCCGGGGGCCCCACCCCAGTTCCAGCCGGTCAGCCCCTGCGGTTGCCACTGCCATTGTGCACACAGGCAAAGACCTGACCTTAGAGGGACAGGTGACCTTCGAGTTCAGACCACTTCTAAGGGACAGTGCTGGAGAGGTGGCAGGAATGTTTGGGGAAAGACAATTGAGAAATTTTATTTAGATGGAATAAAAATGTTCATGATCTGAGCACACGTCCTCATTTTCTGCTTGAAAACAGACACCTCTTTGACATCAGCAGGAAGGCAGGAGGCAACTACATGCCCAGAACCAGCCCTGAATAGCACCCCTGGGACCATCTCCCGCGGGGATCAGCATGGAGGCATGACCACTGACGTGGAAAGGACAGGTGGCTGGCACGCATCTGTGGGCCCAAGCAAGCCCTCTCACGGCCCCAGCAGCTCCACTCTAGGAAGAAAAAATTTAGGTCCCAGGAACTGCTGGATGCAAAGCATTTCTGAATCACTTCTGGGGTCTGGCTATAAATTGGCTGTAAACATTTGCCAAATGCAGGGGGAGTGGTTTCCACTTTGGGCTTTGTGTGTATGGCTTCTGTGTTGAAAGCAGAATTGAATTCATCGCAGCAGCAAAACAAAGACAGCTCTGATTTATACGGTGACTCACTGTGGGAGATTTATGAATATGATTTTCCTGTAAAATCTAGCATTTTTCTCTTTGCTACTTGTAACCTGTAAGCAGTGTAAGGCTGTGCACCTCGTAGGATTTCCTCTCTCCACCGTACCCAGCTAGGCTGCTGTTGCGAGGGCGTGGGGGGTCATACAGACCCCATAAGTCGTGCCTTTATGTTAACTTGTTTAATCTGCTCACCATATCAAAACTTCATCAGTGGCTGCTTCTCGTTTAAAGGTCAAGTAAAACTACAACTACTACAGTGGTTAGATGCCTGTTTAAAAAGTATGTTAAATGGTTTTATAGATGTGGCGATTGTGTTTATGAAAGTGAATGAGTTCATTAATAACAGGATCCCGAGACAGAAAGGCAAGTTGGAAGCTGTGAAAACTTCTTGAGCTTTTTTTGATGCACACATTTGGACATAATTTTTGAAGTTGGGACAACTGTTTCCACCTCATTAAAAAAAATTGAGATGTAACTCTAGTCAGCAAAATATGCCAATGCCATTTCGGCTATAGACTTTGGAACACACATCTGGGTGCGAAAGGGGAGCCTGGGTTTCCTCCGGAAATAAGTAAATGCAGCAGCACATATCCAGGCTGTGGGGGGCGTGGTCTGAGGCTCCGAACCACACTTGCCAGGAAGCCCGAGACAGCCGTCTGCGCAGGTGAACACTGAAGCGACTGTGTCATGCTGCTCTAGGACTTCAGGGAGGGGTCTGCGGCCCCAGTTAGGACGTCGCCTTCTTGTATGTCCCTTGGTATTTGTGCTCCAGGACAGGGCCCAGCTTCATTTGGGCTGGAGACAAAGACTCTAGTTTGGATAAAAGGACTCTGAATACCAGCACCGTCTCTTCCTCGGTGTAGATGGTGCTGACCAAAAGGCAGATTTCTGAAATACATTTTTTGGGGAAAATGAAATCTCAGATTTGCTATAAATTCAGGCCAGATAGGATCTAGCAGATGGGCACTGTTTAAATTGCAAACCTAAGGGAAGCTTGTGCATGTAAAAAAAAAAAAAAAAAAAGAGGAAGAATAAGAAGGTGAAGAAGAAGAGGAAGAGGAAGGAGGAGAGGAAGGAGGAGGAGAGGAAGAGGAAGGAGGAGGAGGGGGAGGAGAAGAAAGAAGAAGAGGAAGAGGAAGGAGGAGAAAAGAAACCCTCAAACTGCAGTGCTTAAAATAAAGAAAGATTTTCTGTTTTCCATAGTGACTCACTAAGCCTTTATTTAGACAGTTGGTAAAAACACCACATCACGTATTTCACATGCTTTCCCCCCACTGCTGCAGCTTAAAAGGGTATCATGCTTTTTCTTCTAAAAAGAAGCAGAAATCTAGAGTAAGTCATTTTTGCCTTTTTTTTAAAAAAAAAAATGAAGCCAAAGTATATTTTGGAATGGTTAATATTCCCGGTCAGACTCGGCATAGCACCCTCTGGTGCACATATTAAGGAGAAAGATTAGGACTGTTAGAGGTTTTCTTCATTTGCTGTTCAACAGTTCCCAGAGATAAATTTTAATGTTCATTCAAAAATACAACAAACACATAATGATTTGAAATCCATCATTTTACCATTCAAGGAGTTTTTCTTGTTGTTCTCACTGGGTTTGAGGTTAACAGTACAATGCAGGCAAAAGCCTGAGCCCTTACATGGCACAGGTGAACCCACTGTGCCCAGACCAGAGGCCCCTCCCTGAGGTGGAGTCCTCCAGGGACCTGGAGAAGCATCCTGGGACATCTGGGAGGAATGAGCAGCCACAGCATGTATGTGAAGAGCCCCTCCTCTGCTCTCGGGGCCCGAGATGTCCCTTGACTAAGAAGAGCATAATGAAGTCAAAAGTCTTGCAGGGCCCGGCAATACATGCCTGCTACCCTAGCACTCTGGGAGGCTCAGGAATTGACCTGAAGATTGCAAGTTTGAGTCCAGACTGTTTCAAAATGAAAGAAGGATTCTAGCTCAGTGCAAAGGGCCTGGGTTCACTCCCCAGTACTGAGTGGGGAAAAGAGGTCTTTGAGATAGTGCTTCCTCAGAAATTGGAGGCCACAGGACTTTGTGCACGTGTGTGGAGGACACAATGCACACTCACAAACACATACATGCACATGCACATGCACAAGCTTGTACATATACTCACCTATACATATGCAAGTAAATGCACACAGCCACACATGAATATATACGTACTCACACAAATGCATGCACAAACACACGTGCAAGCCCATGCACACACGCATGTGTACACATATGTCCATACAAATGCAAACACACAAACATCAGAGCTCAAACTGCTGAAAATGATTTCTCTCCACATCACCCACCACTGAAGGTATTTCCAGGATGGGATTCAGGAGGAGATGGGGGCAGTGCTGGCTCCCAGGCCTCTGGATGGGATGGCTTAGGGTTCTGCTACAACAGACCCTTCGAGTTACTATGGTATTTGCTCATGACTTCGTGAGCTGGCCCAAGCTGGCCTCCATGTCTCTCTTTTTTTTTTTTTAGTTTTTTTGAGACAGGGTCTTGCTTTGTAGTTCAGGTTGGCCCTGGGCTTGCTATGTAGCCCAGGAAAGCTTCAAACTCAGCAATCCTCCTGCCTCTGCCTCTGCCTCCCAAGTGCTGAGATTACAGGCTTAAGCTACCACACCCAGCATTGTACTATATAGTATGTGATACTGGAAATTGAACACAGGACCTTGCACTTGCCAGGTAAATGCCAGAACCACTGAGCTAACTGCCCAGACCCTGGCCTCTGTGTCTTTGTGGCCTAGGCGTGGAGTTAGAGCCCCCAAGAGAAGTTCCCATTAAAGGAACTGGGCACGTCCTTTCTCACTTTTCTCTGGCCAGAAGACTGTTTCTTTTTGCAAATTCCGTAGTCTCACCAGGTGGAAAATACATACCTTCCTCACTCAAGCACTTTCTGTAAGTGGAGCGCGCCGGCAGCAGAAAGGCAGAAGCTCCTGCACTCCCTCAGTCCTGCACCCTCACAGCCCGACACCAGGCCGTTTCGCTTTTCTCAGTGAAAAGCAAGAGTCACAGGAGGTTATGAAAACACAGAGGCCAACACTCCCGGGCAGCCCGCTTTCCTGTGGAGCGTGGCGCTTTCCGTCCAGCTTCCCCGCTTCGCGGTGTGTGTGACTCCAGCGCAGCCTCCGACTCTGAGCAGTGGTCGGCTCCGCTCGCTGTCCCGTGACAGTGGGACTCACCGGGAGTACAGAATCCTCCTGTCCCCAGCGCCCTCTACTGCCCCCCACAGAGCTCCTCGGGAACAACTCCGGTGAGCACACGCTGTTGTCCCATTCACCAGGGTGGCCACGCGCCTTGCGAAGACTTGGAGGCACGTGACTCCGGGGAGCGTCTAGCGTGTCCCCGCTGCAGCCACCGCAGATCAGGATCGGTAGCCTCCTGAGCTATAGCTTGAGGGACAGTGTCTCCACGGGCCTGCAGGCCTTGCTGCTCCTGGGCCACCAGGTCCACGAGGTCTTACCTCAGTGGTGTCAAGAACTGCTGACTTTCCGCTGCACTGGTATTCACCTGAAGCCCCAACATCTTCTGTCAAGGAAATGCGTGCTATTCTGGGAACAAGGGCACAGTCCCACGAGGCAGGAGAGATATGTGGTGCAGGAGGAAGCGCCACTTCTGCTTTACCTAGTCACAGGTTGACCGCTTTGTGCCAGCACAGAGACCCGGTCAGTCATGGACATCCTGCCACCTGATTGGTGGCCCCCCGGCCTCAGGAGGGGTTGAGGAGAGGCTCAGGGGCCCATGGCTGCCAATGTATATGAATCCCCATAGCTGTGTGGCCCGTGCTGACCCAGCCCAGGCCTCTGCAGCTCTGTGGGGACAGTCAGGGTCACCTAAAGCCAACTCACATCGAGATAGACTGGATGAGTAACTGGCAGAGGTGCCCCCTCTACATGATGACAGGCTTGTGGCCCGGGCCTGACATTGTCACCAGCTTGATACAATATGGACACATCTCACAAAACACACTGCTCACTGAAAGGCCTCTGGGACCTTAAACTCTCCACACAGCGGAAGCCTTGACCTCTGCTCCAGCCCTGCGCCCATCCTGGCGATGAATAAAAAGGCCCAAAGGAGGCCAGAGAGCTGTCAAAGAGCAGACGGAAGTGGAGCTGGAGGCCATCGAAGGTTGGAGGGTACCACTGCAGGCGTCCGTGCCCTCAAGGCCAGGCAGGCTTTCATTGTCTGTCAAAACCTGCACCAGGGCCAGAAACTCAGACTGCTGTTCTCCCTGGATCCCCAGCCCCACGCCTCTTCAGGTACAGACAACAGGACCCCTCAGGTATGTGTGTGTCAGAGAGCTCCCCATGTACCTCGTTCTCAGGAAACATTCAACACACACATGTCTGTGCACAGTTTATACTCCAAGTGTACTCCATATGTACACATGCACACAATACACACCCACAAGCCCCCACTCAAAAGCATACAAGATACACACTGCAAACCCTGTTCACAGGACCCCTCCATACTCAAGTCCAAGTGACTCAGGCAGGAGGCCTCGCTTTTACTCAGTTTCTGAGTTCTGAGCCCTGGCTGCATGCTGGAAACTGAGCACTGCGTGGGCTACATGCAGGCCGGGACCTGCCCTGCTGGGTCACATTTGGAGCAGGAATCTCACCATCTCCCAGTCAGGGCTCCTGCACGCCTCGAGCGTTAGCCACCTGCCGCTGACTTCCGTGGACTCCACTTAAGCTTCACATCTGTGTGTTTGAACATACAGCCTTGGCCCTGAGCTCCATTCCCAGCCCTTTTTATTTTTTAATTTTTTTGAGACAGGTTCTCACTTTGTAGTTCAGGCTGGCCCTCAGCTCACTATGTAGCCCAGGCAAGCCTCGAACTCGGCAATCCTCTGCCTCCCGAGTGCTGGGATTATAGGCGTGAGCCACCACGCTGGGCACCGTGGTATGTGGTATTGATGGCTGGTGGGTGTGAGTCACCACGCCCAGCATTGTATGTGGTTACCGGGTATCGAACTCAGGACCTTGCGCTTGCGAGGCAGGTGCTGGAACCCCTGAGCTAAATCTCCGGCCCTAGCCCTTTTTATTCTTTATTATGAGATACTACCTCAATAAATCGATAAAGTCACCTAGGTTTGATTTAAAATTTCAGTCTTCCTGCCTCAGCCTCCCAGAGTGCTGGGGGTCCTCCTCATACATGGTTCCCTTTCCCTACACTATGGGCTTTTCCTAGCTCTTGCCACTGTCATTCAGGGTAGCACATCAGTGAGTAGGTGGCCGTGCAAGAACCTGCTTGACAGCCGGGCACCTCCTGTTCTACGGGAGCAGGAGGAGCCAGCGTGGTCACCAGGGTGACGTGACCACCAGCCGTCTCAGTGGGAAACCTGGAACGTGCCCGCTCTGACGAAAGAGGCTTTCTAGATGTGCCAGGCTGCGCCCTTGGCCCGAGCCCTCTGCTACTGAGGTGGGGAGCTTCCCTCCCCTCAGTGCTCTGAGATAGCCCCGGCTGCGAGCCTTGTGCCTTTGCAGACCGGGCAGCCTATGCATCAGTGCCCACAGATGGGCTGCCCGACTGCAGGCCCCCAGCAGCCCAGGGAGACTGCCTGCCGTGCCGCCTGTAGGACGCAGGCCGGGGCAGGTTGGAGCATCTGCTTGGTACCCTGTGACCTCTGGGGTGCTGGGGGGGCTGGGGATGGGGCCGGGGTCAGACAGGGCTCCTGCAGGCCCGCTCACTCCCCACATGGAGCCCAGCAGGGCAGAAACAGCGGCCCCAGCTGCGCCTGGCAGCCCCGGAGCCCGCCCTCCCTGCCACCCTCCACGTGGTGATTTACGCCCAGTCCTGGCTCACAGTCCGGGCTCCAGAAGCCCTTTGTGACTCCCCGGTGGCCCGCTAGAATGACCAAACCAGAGCAGGCTTTTTATGGTCATGTCTTTACCATACATAACATAAACCACCGGGGGCTTAAGGAGCAGCATCAGGTAGGAAATAAACAGGCTGATCTGGGAGCTGCCAGCCCACGGCAGGTCGGTGAGCACCGCCTCCCACGGAGCACGTTAGCAGTGGGTCTGTCCCCAGATGGCCCTTCTTAACACAGCGGCTCTGGCGCGGGTGTCTGGGAATCCCGCCGAGTGAGGGGGCGGCGGGCTGCACCCCGGGTGGGATGAGACGCTTCCCCTGGCTGCGCTCCCGGCCTCGGCTGCCCTGTGTCCCTCTGTAGACCCGGGGACGCAAGGGACAGTGACGCAGCAGGTGCGTCCTCCACGTGCATCTGTCATGTCTTTGCTGCCTCAGCTCTGCTGTCCTTAAAATGGGGATGGCACCCTGTCGCTACAGGGCCCGGGAGAACGCTTCACCCCAGTGGTGCAGCCTGGCCTCGGCTCCTCCTGGAACTTCCTCTGGGATCAGACCCCCAGGCGCACAGCTCCCCCGTGGCCATCTGTCCTCCCGAGGCCGGGTGCATCTGGTAGTCACGTCACACTCGGCGTTTAAATCCTCTCTGTCGTTCCCCTCAGTTCTCTCCTGTGAACTTTCATCTCTGTCTTCAAATGTGCAGGACGCACAGAGCCCCCAGTGCACCAAGAACGGACCTAGTTCCCAGAGTGACAGACGGAGCCTTCCAGTTATTACCAGGACGGATCAAGTGACCTTTTCAAAGGCAGCCCCCGTCGGCTGGGCTGCGTCTGTGTCGTGGGAGGAACCCGAGACCGAGTCCTTGTCTGACTGACTTAGGCTCATTTATTATTTCTATCTCACAGTGGCTGGCCACAGAGGATGTCGTGAAGCACAGATTCAGTGACGTGCACCAACCACTGAAGAGTCTTGTTTGTGTGATACATGTTGGCAAAATTTGCTCTTTTCCTGTCTCTGACTTGTCATTCGACCATCCTTTTTCTAGGTTGCTTGAGTCCAATTCCATTTTTCAAAGTTAGCAACAGCCTCAGCCTCCTCCGGTGAGCAATCTAGGACGAAAAGGGTGTCTTCTGTGTCACCGGCTGAGCGGGCGAGGCCTTCTCGAGACCAGTCACAGGGGTTTCCTCCGTTGAACCCTGTGTTCACCCCTCCGTGCTGATGCTTTTTCAGCCGACTTTCCACCTTTCCCCTCTAGCCCTGGTGTTTAAAGTACCTGAGAAGGAGCTTCTCCTTTCTAGGCTTTCTCCTATTGAGGAAGGACCGGGTAACAAGGAGAGATAAAGGGGAGAAAGGCCACAAACATATGGGACACTGGGTTTTTTTTTTCTTTTTTCCTTTCTGAACTTGTTTTCCTTTGAAACTGGCAATGGATTGAGGGTGTTTGGTAAGTAAATACCACTCTCGCCTTCACAGTATAGTCATGTATGATTGGAAGAAGAACAAGAAGTGGGAGAAAAACATGTCAGTGAATGTAATAAAAGCATTAGGGGTAATGTGGGAAAATACCTGGTGGAGAAGAAAGAATGAGAAAGACAGTGACAGCTCCAGAGTCAACCAAAAGGGAAAAGGAAGAAAAGGGGAGGAATCAACAGTTAAGATATCTGAGATGTAAAAGAACTTTTATTGGGAAATATAGGAATGTTTGTTTGGGTTTTTTTTTTTTTTTCGAAAATAAGTGACATGGGGCAGATGGGAGCGGGAAGCACAGGTAGGGAGCATCAGGGAAGCTTGGCCATGGCTGTGGTCGGGCTGGGTCAAGGGTACCTGGCAAAGCATCGCCCTGCGCGTCTTCCACGGGTGTTGCTCAGGGTCTTTCCTTTCAATGAGCCCTGGACTAACTGAATAAATGGCCCTGATTTAACTTCAGCTTTAAAAACTTTGGTCTTTCATAGATTGGATTTTCTTTTAATATCATTTATTTTAAAGCGAACACATAATAATTACACATGTTCAGAGGGTACACTGCTAGTTTTTTACACAGTTAGACAACGTGGAATGACCAAATCAGGGTGATCAGCGTATCCTTCACCTCAAATATTTACCATTCCCCTGTGTCGAGAATGCTGAGATTCTCTCTTCCAGTTATTTCTAAATATACGATGAATTATTAACAATTGTTTCCTACTGCGCTACAGAACATGAGAAGTTCATCTTCCTGTCTAACTCTTTTCTGTAACGCACTAACCAGCCATTCTCTAACCCCTCTTCCCACCCTTTTCAGCCTCCAGTAACCATTAATCTACTCTCTGTTTCAATGAGATCAAATATTTTAGCCTCTGCATATCAGTGAGAACAGGCAGTATTTGTCTTTCGGTGCCTGATTTATCTCACTTAATTTAATGTCTTCCAGGCTCATCTATATGCCACAAATGACAAGATTTCATTTTTATGGATAAGTAATATTCCATTATTTGTTTATATATGCCATATTTGTTTTATCTGTTCATTTGTTGAAGGATACCTAAGTTGATTCCATATCTTGGCTATTGTGAACAATGCTTCAATAAACATGAGTATGTCAATAGCCCGTTTATACTGATTCACATTCCTTTGAATTACTTGCCCCTCCCCCAGCAGTGGAGTAACTGGATCAGAAGGTAGTTTTTTTCTCTAGTATATCGCCTTCCAGAATTATGTTCCCAACAACACTAAATAAATACTTCTGAATTTCTTTTTATCCTATGTCCTTGTTAGCATTTGTTAACTGTTATTATTTGCTTTTTTTGTTTCTTTGAGGTTAGTAATTCTCACTGGCATGAGATAATATCATTGTGGCTTTGATTTACATTTCTCTGATTAGTGATGTTGAACATTTTTTGATATACTTGTTGGCTATTATATAACTGCTTTGGGAAATGCCAGTTCAGATCATTGGTTCATTTTCTATTGAAATTATTTTTTCTTTCCACTTGTGATTTGTTCCATCTAAATCCCTATTTTTGACATAGTGAAGTTAAAATATTTATTTTTTCTTATAAAAGTATCACTTAAAAGCAAAATGTAAAACTACTTCATTAGCATTAATAACAAGCAATGGTGCATACATGCTCGCCACCAGTTCAGTTACTTTCCAAAACAAATTGCTGCACTATTCCAACAACCTTGTGCATAACCATTTTTCTTATCTTTGCACATGATGGATATTATCACACTTTGTAGCTCTGTCTCTGCATGGAGTCATAGTGTTATGATTTGAATCTAATGTCCCCAAAAGTCTCGCATGCTGAAGGCATTGCCCACAGTGCAGCAGTGTCCAGAGGAGCATTTGCAAAATGATTGGTCCTGAGGATCTAATCTCATCAGTGGTCCACTGATGCATTCATAACTGAATGGACTACTGAGAGGTGGAGAAACTGGAAGAAGTAGAATGAGTTGGAGGAAGTAGATCAATGGAGGTGCTGGAACTTCTCAAACCCCAAGCTAAAATAAACCTTTCCTTCTTTATTTTTGTCGGATATTTTGTCATAGCAATGGAGAACTAACACAAATATATGTGAAATATTAATGTACAAAGCAGCCTTTTAAGGCATTAAATGAAGTTATGCATATTTTACATGCTTATTGGGCAGTTCCCCTTTTTATTTTTTCTATGTAATTCTTTGCATTTTTCGTACTGATTTATAGAAGGCATTTATAATGAATGAATATTAACTCTAACTTGTTGAAAATATTTTTCTACTTTATTATCTGCCTACTTCGATGTTGTTTTCAGCCAGGTAAAGACTTCAAGTTTTCCTCACTGAGTGCTCTCTTTTATATTATGCCAAGAAAATCCTCTTTAATATATGATATAATTCTCCTTTTTCCTTAGTATTGCATACTTTGGCTTTTTAGATTTGGGTTTATTTTTGTATGGAGAGTAAGAAAGGAACTTAACTTTCTACTTTCTAAACGAATAATCACTTGTCCCCAGATCACTTATGGAAAGCCCATGCTTTTTTACAGAATATGGCAGTCCAGCCCCATTCTGTGTCTTCATCCCAAATCACAGATAAGAGCTTTATGACTCCTTATCACTAGGCCCACACTGACGGAAGGGCTCAGAGAACATCATCTCTGCCTGGGAATCGCTGATCCCAAGTACAGCGACTGTCTCAAGGGCGCAGAACTTTCAGAGCGAGGACAGGAGCTGGGCTTTGATGTTCCAAGGCAGTCCTCCCTCTGCAAGTCGTTTTACTCCCCCTTGGAGCCCTGAGTGCCAACACACTCCAAGTTGAATGAGCTGTACTTTGTCTGTTGCACTGTGACATTGAGAATCTCACATGTGAGTCCACGTATGTAGGACCTTGACCTGTGCTAAGGATCAGCCCTTAGTCCGTTTTTCAATCACCACGTTCAGTGGAGTCAAAGGGAGGTTTCTAGACCTGAAGGAGCAGAATAGCCATCGAAGCCACAGGGCAAGAATTTAGGCCCCTAGACTGATTCCATGAACTCTGTAAGAGTCTGAGATACTGGGGAACTGGCCGCACAATTTCTTCCTCACTGCCCTGTCCATCAGCATGTCAGTCCTTGGAGCCGAGCACCTCTCGCTCAGTGGACACCTGTCTCTGGCCGGAAGGCTCCCTGGGAATCCCTCTGCCTGGCTGTGCCCTCCCAAGGCACGTGTGACCTGCTCCAGTTGCACCTTGTCTGCTTGGAATAAGCATTTTTAAGACACTCTGTGGAAGGAGGAGTGAGGATACTGCACAGGCTGAGTCATCATCCAGCGGGCCTAGGAAGCCTGGCAGCCTCCAGCTCCAGGCGCAGCTCCTCCGAGGCCACCAGCCCGAGCGACGAGGATAGCCACACTGGGACGAGCTCTGGTCCTCATCGCCCCTGAGCTGCTGACTCTGGGCGCAGCCTTGGGCCCCTGTGGAAGGTCCGTGCCACCTGTGTCACAGTCCAAGGCGAGGCAGGAAGAAAGTCCCTCTTTGCACCGTCATGGGAACAATTCTCTGGGTCCAATTTTATAGACTTGTACACGTGGAAGGTATTTATTTTTTAATGTCTATTAGATGTATGGAAACATTGTTTGCAGCTTTATTGTTTTTAAATTACTACATGTCTTAGCACTATCTTGAAATAGAATATTCCATGGTAACTGCAGTGAGTCAGAGGCTGGCGAAATGTGATTGTATCCAAGCTGAGAAATAATTCCAAAGCAGAGAATAAACTCCTCGGAAGCCACATTTCTAAAGGATCTCGACAGTAATATATAAACCACTGAAGTAAAGTTCAAGTGGTGTGTAAATGTCACCAGGTCCATGATATTAAAAATGCCATTTTATAGCATACATAGTTTGGGTGGAGTTCATGATTATTAAATCTTGGATAGCACCAGTCAACACATTCAAAATGTTATATTCTTGTGTGGGATCACGACATGTTCCCCAGGCCGCCCAGACCCACCCAGGGTGTCGGCGAGCAAAGCCCTCGCCAGATGCAAACAGCCAGCTTTGGCCATAGGGAGCAAGGGGAGCTGCCGAAGGACAGGAAGCCAGCTTTCTCCCTGAGCAGCTTTTGCTGGCTTCCTCCAGGAAGGGCCCATCCCAGGTCCTGCTGGCTCTTTCAGCACCTGGTGGGTCCAGCCACAGAGACGGCCCTGAAGAGCTGAGTCCGGTTGGGCGCCCGCCCTAAAGGCCCGATGCCACACCCTTCTGTGACACCCACACCCAGCCCCACTTCTTGCTTGTTTTGAGCTATTTGTTATTTTTATATAAATAGGGCTGACTCATTCATTTCACTTTAATTCGACAAGCATTTGTTGAGGACCCGCTATTTTAGGTGCTGTTGTTGGTCATTGTCACCTATTTATTTCCAAGTGGAAAGTCAATAATGAAGATGGAAACTAGACTCCATAGGTTAGAACATAATGCTTCTGGGTTTCGCAAATGTAAATCAAAGCCCAAAAGATTGCTAAGGAGCGGTGCTGGGCTGGAAGCACTGTGTATCATGCAACGCTCAGGGAGTGTGTGTGCGTGCATGTTCACGCACACATGCAAACGCATGGGTCTATGCAGTACTGTGAATTTATAAAATCACCAAAATGTAGAAGTGCCGCCTACTGTGCTGAGAAACTGGTCGGGGCTCTCTGGACCTTCTTGGAAATGGGACAATGCAGAGAGGAGCAAAGTCAACAGGAGCCTAAAAACTCGGGACAGGGACCCCAGGTCTGTACACAAACAACACGGACACTCTGGACAGGTTCTGCCTGCACACACTCTCACCCTCGCCCTGTGCACTCACTGCAGCCGGAGGGCTTGGCGAGGCACACCCCTGACCTCAAACTTCCTGCTGCACCTGGGTCCCCAACGTCCCCACCCAGCTGGAGCAGGTGAGCTACCAGAGCCCAAAGCCCAGGGTCACCCTGTGGGAGAGGGGCTTTGTACATTTGGGGCTTAAAATTTAAAAAAGCAATCTTCAAACAGATTTCAGACCCAGTGACACAGCGCGAGGACCAAAAGGACCAGCTCCCCAAACGGTCCTCTGTCGGGTCCCAGCTCACTCCCACCCATCACCTGCCCTCATGCAGCAAAGTCAGCCCACCCCTCTGTTGGCCCTTGAAACTGGGGTGATGTACCTAATAAGGCTGAGACGCTTTGGGCTTGTTTGGGTGATATTAAGTAACAAAGCCCCTTGGTCATAGACCGGGGGAGCGCACTGCCCTGTGCCAGCTGTGCTTATCTCCTCTCCAGCTCATGCCACCTCGGAGGCCACCTTTCTGGGTCTGCTCCCCCGGGCTGCCCAGGGCGAGTGAAGGACATCTTTGGGCAAGTTTTGTGAGAAGCCCCATGCCATGGACCGCAGATGTGAGAGAGACAAGATTCTCTTCCGAAGCCTTTGCCTGCCTCAGCCGCTTGGCAGCAAAATCTTCTACGACGGCCTCATGCCCACAGTGCTCCCAAAGCCCCCTTCTCCCTTCCCCCAGCTCCGAGCAGAGCTTCACCCAGATCTCTGCCCTCCACGGCAGGGACCCGAGCACCCCACCCTGGCTGTTCACTTCTGTTTTCTACTGGGAAATGTTCCCAGGGTTGGCC
This sequence comes from Thryonomys swinderianus, assembly GCA_004025085.1. NCBI lineage: Eukaryota > Metazoa > Chordata > Mammalia > Rodentia > Thryonomyidae > Thryonomys > Thryonomys swinderianus. The sequence goes on from PVIC010000039.1 coordinate 185,994, forward strand.
GGTCGGTGCTCGGTTTCCCAAGTGACAGGGACAGAGTAACAGTGTGTGTGGCCACAGATGGGGCACCTGGGCAGCTGGGAGTTGTTTAACTACCCTGAGGTCAGGAGAGGTGCCATTCTTGGTAACACCAAGGACATTTATAGTTTTTATTTCTAGTTGCAACTCGATTCTTATTATGGGCCTGGACTGACGTCAGTAATAAACAATAATAAGATTGTAAACTATTGCTCTTTATAATAAAATTATGCTTCTTGGATGTACTATAAATCTAATAGCTATTACATCAGCACTCATAACTATATATCACACTTACCTTTTAAACATACACAGGGTATTATATGGCTCAACCGAAATGGCCAGATTTATTATTACTGGTTAGCCACAGCCTTATTACGTCACAAATGACTAATCGGTACAAACCAAAGGGGGATCAGTGATAGGGGTGACCTCCCCCTGGCTTGGGGGGGGCACAGAGCAGCACATGGGTAGCAGCTATCTCGCTGGGCCCTCTCCTTGTACCTGTGCAGACGAGGCTGTAAGTTGGGGTCTGGAGATGTCTCCAGGTGCCTCTGCGAGGGTCACGTGAGCTATCCTGAAGGCTTTGATGGTCACAGCACGTACCCTGGAGGCAAAATAACTTCTAAGGGATTGGTGCGTCGCTAACTGTACTTTAATAAATCATCTCTCGTCATCCTGGGAGCCTGTGATTTCATCGCCCTTGAGGAAGGTTCTGGACTCCCTTGCACAGGACCTCTCCTCGGAGCTGGGTGATCTGTTTTTGTTTTCTGCATCCTCAAAAAATGAAGGGACAAAAAAATGGGAGCAATGATATTCAGGGACCGGAAATATTGAGTTAAAATATTTCAATAGGTTATTATTAATAATAGTTACGTTTGAAGTCTCTCCTACTTGTTTTATCCACTGACAGACTCCAAAACATCTCGCTTAAAACGCCCCCAAATCTAAGGGGCTATATAGTTTTCTGGGAGAAAAACTAAAGCACCTGGGTACCCAGAAATCTCTCCCTGTTATACCCCCTTTTATTTTTTGCCCAGGCAGAGTCTCTCTTTGTAGTTCAGGCTGGCCCTGAGCTCACTATGTAGCCCAGGCAAGCCGCGAACTCAGCAATCCTCCTGTCTCTGCCTCCCAAGTGCTGGGATGACAGGCATGAGCCACCACGCCCAGCACTGTGGTATGTGGTACTGAGTGCTGGTGGGCGTGAGTCACCACGCCCAGCATTGTTGTGGTTACTGGGGATTGAACCAGGGACCTTGCGCTTGCAAGGCAGGCGCAGTCACCACTGAGCTAAATCTCTGGCCCCTTTTGAAGGTGGGAATTTCAGGCCCCAGGCCAGGGTTCCACTGCCACCTTAGAAGCCAGGGTGCTGGAGATGCCCCACGGGGGACTTCCAGGTCCTCCTGCGGGCCGTGAGGGGTGACACAATTGCAGACCCCCTGCCCGCTAGAGTGATCAGTTTCCCCCAGCCAGCGTGTCCCCAAGGCAGGAGGCCTGAGTCTGAGAGGGAAGGATGAGGACATCACTACTGTGCTGGGCTTTGTGCTGCTCCGAGCAGCGTGAGGAAGGGTAGCGGAGGACATAGCGCCGTGTGACCCAGGGAACATGTGGGAAGAGAATGCCGGAGTCTGGCTCCTTGCCTTCGCTGTCCTTGGCACCTCTCCGGAGAGGAGAGGTGGCCTGGGGGGGTGAGACACACAGGGGGCCAGGGACAGACAGGGACGGGCCTGGCTGTGGGGACAATCGCCTGTGCCAACTGACTTCCCAGACTCTAAAGCCCAGTGTGAGATTCCCAGCCTGGCACCTGCTCCAGAACCTTCCTGATGAAAAAAAGGTTGTCTTCATTAAGAGCATTAATATTCATGCGGCATGGTAATTTTGACACAGAAAAGGTCTCCGTAACCTTTTCTTGTGTGAGAATTTTTTACTTCTCAAGGAAATTACAGTCCAGCAATGACTTAATTAATGCTGGGTTTCCTCGGCAGGTTTGAGGAGCTGTCAGTTTGGGGTTGCAGGAACTGTCAACCAGGGAGCAGCCGGGCTGGGAGATGGGCAGGAAGGGCTCGGCCCCCATGGGGCTCCATGGGCTGGTGGGGGGCATGCACCGTCCCCCATTAGTTTTAATTTAGCAACCAGCTTTCCTTAATGCTGGGTCATTTATTATTGGGACGGAGGGCACAGCTTGAATTAATAATCCATTTTTCACCCGGCATATTTATTCTTTTTATTTTAATGATTTTGCTCCTAATCCGTTTGGCTCTGGTAATTTTGGCTGAAGAAAGACGAGGTGGGTGGCTGGCACCAGAGGGAACGGCCGCCAGTGTCCTCTTCCTTCCTGGGTGTGATGGATCAGAAGTGAGCACAATAGTCCTTGTTTTAAACACTTCCACCACCACCACAAAAATGGCTCCAGCTGATAAGAACCAGTGTCAGGACTATGGCAACCTCCACATTGCTTTCTGTCCCCCGGGACAGCCTGCCTGTGGACAGAGCCCAGGGGCAGGGGCCGCTGTCCAGAGCCTTTACTGCCAAGTCTTGACTGCCCTGTGTGAGTGCCACCTTCCAAGCTGACGCTCTCAAGCCATTGCCAGAGAAGGCCTAGACTGAGGTCCATGCCCCACCCCTTCCCTGTTCATCTTTGCTCCACCTGCAGCCTCTCTGGGCCCTTCTTCAATGTCATACATACAAGGCACTCCACGTATGTACAGAAGACACAGCAGAGCCTGTCTGACACACGCAAGAGCCAGGCACCATAAAGTAACTGGGGAGCGGTTGTTTCTAATGGTCGTAAACCTGCCACACACATCCATTTCCCCAGTGGAAGGGGCTACCCTGCCATCCACAGATTGATCCCCAGTTTCTATGTCTAGAAACATCGATAGTGATTTGGAGCATGGCTCTGCGACATTCTTCAGGTTGAAATAAGAAAGATGAAGCCTTCCCAGAGCTCCTAAAAGCCAAAGGGCTTTGGGACAACAGGAGTCTCCGATATCACAAGCAAAATGGAAGCTTCCGGAATGCTCAGGAGCAGGGGCCTGCGTCCCCATACACAGGTCAGGACAGAAGTGTGTTTCAGCACATGTGAAGAGTCTAAGGGGAGAAGGGCAGAGTGAAGGTCACCTTCCAGCTGCAGAGAATAAATCAGCTGTGTTTCTGCACAGGCACATCGGTACGTTTAGGCACAGCATCCACCCCCAGCTATGACTTTCTGTCACACGGTGACCGTCCCCCAAACAGCTTCAATCTTGGGTGAGAAAAGAAAGAATGGTGCACATTCCACACAGGAGGATCACGGGATGGGCAGAGGCCTTGAGGGCCCAGGCAGCAGGCAGTGGGCACCACACTGCGGCCTGCCCTTCGGTAGCAGCATGCAGGCTCAGCCAGCCAGGCGGTCCCTGGGCTCGGTGACTAAGCCACAGCATTGCAATTCGAGTGGAAAACACCAGCTCCCCGGGGCCCCGCTGCATAGTGAAATTTACGTTTTTACAACCTGATGAAAAATCTTCCCAGGAGGAAGGCAGAGTCTCCCTGCCCCTCCACCTGTACTAAATTCTGCAGTAAACAAAATAAGTGTAGCGCTGAGAGTCGTGTTCACACTTACTGCTGCCGAGAGCCAGTGGGGCCCGGAAGGCCATCTCCCCAGGCTGAGGATAAATAATAGATACCGTGTTTTTAATATCGTTAGGTTCCCAAATAAAATAAATATTTTATACCACCGGGGCATAACAAAGTAGGCAGATGGGCCGGAGAGGGAGAAGTAGGAGCCAGAGGACACCAGGCCCTCGGTCGAGGCGGGGCGGCCTGCTAGAGTCACCGGGTTCAGCCACGTGGCGAGGGAGAGCAGAGTGCCACGGCGAGCTTTGTAAATAAGAGCAAAAATATATGGAGCATCTGGTCGGAATTGGGAAATATCTCTTACACTCTGGAGAGAGCCCAAGGGCTAGGCACGTTTCCAGGGCCGTATTTACTGGCTGGTGATGGCACTACAGTAAATTTCCCATGTCTCCCCTGAAACACCTTCTCTTCGCCTTGTTCCAATATTAAGAACCAGTCAAGAGCAAATGTGAGACTCCCCCAAAGGAACTGTTTCCCAGCTGAAGGGGAACTTGTATCCAGAACCCCTCGCAGAGCAGGTGGCACACCAGCCTCCTGGCACCAGTTCAGGACATTTTGCACCGCCCCCCGGCACTTCCTCTGGTTGCAAAGGGGATCTTTGGACTGGAACTGCCCTCTAGTGGGACCTCGCGGCTTCCACTGTGGCTGGCAAGGGTTCGGGGCAGGAGAGGTGAGGCCTGGAGTTCATGACGCCAAGCAGCAGGGGCACCAGTTCCGCCCAAGTGACCAGGATGGCTTTGGGAGCAGCTCTGAGCTCTGGGCCTGACACCAACACCTATACTGTACTGGAGGAGAGGTTCCGTCTGCTCACGGCGGTGGTCTTCAGTTGGCTGACTCCCAAGCAGACATCGCGACAGAAAGACCTGCTGGACCAAGCTCTTAGTTCGTAGAGCAAGAACGCAGAGCAGGGAAGAGACAGGGCAGAAAGCCCGCGCCTCTGCAACGCCCCCCCCCCCAGACACACCTGGAAATGTGCTTCAAAAATCACGGTTGGATCCCACAGCCAGTCAAAGTAAAAGTCCACTCTAACTGCAACTGGGGTGTCAGATGGGCTCCTACACGGAGATAAGCAAACGGGCCAGCGAGGAGCCGAGATCCGGCCACCAAGAGCGCAGAGGACAGGAGGGAGGGACCCTGAGGCAGCCCCCTTCCAGGTTGTGCCTGCTCAACCCTCATTTCCTAGTAGACCCTGGTGCTGCTCAGGTATGAGGCACAGATCTGATGGGGCAGAGGGGCTGATTCTTCCTGAAGAGTGAAGTATCATCGGTCTATCAGAAACTAGATCATATCGACCGACGTCAGAGCAGGTCACGGCCCAGTTCTGACAGGGAGAAGATTCCTTACCAGATAGAATAATGAGGCCTCTGGAGGATACCCCACCCTCTTCTCGCTGCCCCGTCTTTAAGTGGGACTGTGCTATCTGGGAGCACAGCAGGGATCTTGTAACCTCAGAGGGTGACCGTGAGGATGCCAAGTGTGAAATGCATTGCAAACAAAGCAGCGGCACATGGAGCAATGTGGCTTCTCCTGCAGCTGCCCAAGCAGCTTGGGCGTGTCTGAGCTGCTGATCTAGTTTCTTCAGGCCCTTTTAGCCGTGCCTCCTGATTTCCTGTACATCCTAATCGTACAGTTCACCCTAACCATACAATTTACCCTATTGCTAGCAGAGCCCCTGGAGACCAGGACAATGAGACGTTAGGGAAAGGAAGCTGAGAGGCGGGGCAGGTGGTGGTGGGGCTGAGTCCTGTGGAGTAGGGGAAAAGCAGGACGGGACGGGGAGCCAGCGCGTGCCGCAAACTCAGGCTCGTCACATGGCCTTCGAGGCACGGGAACTGGGAGCCCGGGTGACAGGTACGGACGGCACTGTCGGACATTTGCAGTGGCTGGAGCAGCACGGCCGGGCTCCTGGGGCCACGGGTGACCCGACGGACTGCAGGTCCCGGAAATCCTGAGAAACAAAGGTCAGCCAGGCCAGCCAGAGGCTCTTGATGGGAAAGCAGAGGCCCAGAGCGAAGTCCCGAGGACCCCTCACGGAGGCGGGGTGCTCGGGTGCTTGGGTGCTCGGGAACAGGGCGGAAAGAGTACTGCGTGCACCCCTCGGGCACGGAGCGGGTGGGCTTGGGGAGGGGACTCTCCTCTTGGCTTTGCATCTCATGGCTATGGTCTTCTCGCGTCTCTCTCTAAGATATAGGTAGAACCGACCTGCCTCCTGAGCCGGGGGGGGGGGGAGTCTGCTCCTGAAAGCCCAGGCTCTTTCCCTGCCCCTTTACATGCCCCGCCTCTTGTTTTGCAGGTTCTGTCGTCTCTGTCTGCGGGTCATGTGGCCCCATCACAGCGACGCTCACACTTGTCCACAGACAAAAGCTCGGAGGCTGCAAGTAGAAAACACCGGAGGAAACCCTCTGGGTGCTGTGACCCCGCTGGATCCCGAGACGCTGGGACATCCCCAGTAACGAGGTGGACTTCCTGCTTACACAGCGAAGGGGTCGTTCTTCGTAGCTGTGACACCACAGCCTTGAATTATAATAGGTGGTGTGAACATGCTGTTTTTGTTTTCAAAATACTTCCACATGTGCTTTCTTACTTTAATTTCGAAACATTTTCATAAGGATCCCAGTAGACTGCAAAAGAGACATGGAGTCTGGTCCATGCAAGAGGCCCAGAGAGCAAAGGTACTGTCGGGGGAAGTTCTGTGGATCCTCTGTGGACCCAGGTCCCAGTCCTGCCAGAGAGCGGTGGAAGCCCCTCGCACCGCCTGGCCCTCCCCTTGACCTGCCGTTGGATTCTGGACCTTTGGCAGTGGAGACTGAGTGCAGGCCCTGACCCGAACCTTCCAGGGCTGGAGCAGATGCCCAGAAGGGCTGGAATCTCACCTGCATCTTCCTCTGCATCTTCCTCTGTCTCTAGTCCAAGTGAGGGGCTTCTGGGCTTTCTTCACTTCCGGGCTGGCCAGGACCTGAGAGAAATGACAGGGGACCCTGCAGAAAGTGTCCTCCTCTTCTTCCACCCTGAGTGTGGGTTTCCCTGGAGTCTTTACGCCGACCCTCTGCTGTGTTGAAACTGTCACTGTCTTATTTTGGAGAACGATTCCCAAGCCCACAGTCCCAGCCTGAGCTCTCCCCCAGGCCTTTCTCCAGTGCCCCGACCCATGTTCTTAAGAGGCTTCCTCCAAAGCCCACGCTCAGACGGATGGCGACCAGCATAACCTGAATGCCACAACACTGTCCTTCTTGGTGGCGTGCCTGGCCTCCGGCCCCGACCTCTCCCCTCCTGCCTGAACCCTTGGCTCCTTTCCTAGCCATCCAGCCACCTCTCCAGCCCTGTGCCCCGAGCCTAACACCACAGATAATCATTAACAGGAAAGGAGCCTGCAGTCTGGTGCAATAGAGAGACTCGGTAATCGAAGGTTAGAAGCACGCAGGACCTCGACACAGTTTGGAATCAACCTCTTGTTTCACGAGAAGCCAAAATGAGGCCCCAAGTTGAGGAGACAGCCAGATAACACAGCTCCACGGGCAGAGCAGGCCTGACCTCGAGTCCTCTTGCCCCTGGTAAGCACTCTGGCCACAGGATTGCAAGGATTCTCCCACAGGACGGGGCTGCTAGAAGGGACAGGGACACACCGCAATAGAAATCATTTCACCCCTCGTGAGATCCGTCCCTGTGCCTGCACCTTACTGCCCAGGGAACTGTGCGGGCCGCAGCAGGAGGAGTGGAGAAGACCGTAGAGCACACACACTCTGGCTGTCTGGGCTGCCCTGTCCCAAGAGATCTGACAGCTAAGCAGGGGAACCTGGCACCGTCCTAAATCCTGTCACCGGCAGGAAACAGAGGCAAGTGCAGAACTGCTTTGGGGGTGTGCAGCTCAGGGGGAGCATTTTTGCCTCGCATGTGTGAGGCCCCAGAAGAGAGGGTGGGAAGATAGAAGACATATCCACCATCCCCCCAAATAATAATATCCTGTATGAGCAATACAGCAACTCACAATGGAATTTAAGGTTAGAAGACATCCTGTAAGATAAGGCAAAGTAAAACACAGGTGATTTTAACTTCATCAGTGTAACAATGTATTTTGCATTCTTTTCTAATCTCTTTTGGGGAAAAAATCCTGTTCCATCTGCACCACGGAAGTCTGTGGCCGCCCAGCTGCAGCCTGAGTACTGTCTGATTTTTCACTTGCTGATTTGGATGCTCGTCTGACACATTCAACCTTTTAAATGAATCATTCATTTTTTTAAAGGTTGGCTATGTCATGGTGTTGTGATGCACCCAATTTTAAAAGAACTGTTTATTTGATGTCAGACATATCAGACATAAAAATAGATGTGACTTTAGTAGAACTTTTTAAAATATATTTTTATCAGTGTCTATTAATTTTACAAAAGATTGGTTTCCGTGTGGTATCATGATATATAACCATAGATATCCTCTCTATGCCCCTCACCTACACCCTCCCTCACTCTCTTCATTCCCCTCCTTTTCTAGTAGTAACACCCCTACAACTCTCATGCCATAATTTTTCAGATTCCAAATATTAAGGATATCCTGTGATGCTTGTCTTTCTGAGCCTGATTTATTTTGACTAACATGATCTCCAGGTCCCTTAGTTTTCCTGTGAATAACATAATTTTATTCTTCTTTATGGTCGAATAATACTCCACTGTGTGTGTGTGTGTATATATATATATATATATATGTATGTATGTATGTATATATATATATATATATATATATATATATATATATATATATATATATTACATTCTCTATCCATTCCTCTGTCAGTGGGCACCCAGGCTGGGTTCATATCTTGGCTGTGGTGAATTGTTCCATAATAAGCACAATATGCAGGTATTTTTGTTCGGTGCTGACTTTCAATTCCTTTGGAATATGTATTTTTAGTTTGTTGTGGAATCTCCATTCTGCTTTCCAAAATGGCAGTCCTAATTTACATTCCCACCAGCAGTGTACAAGGTCACCTTCTCTCACTAGCATTTATTATTTTTTTGTATCCTTAATGATAAGGGTTTTTACCTGGGTGAATTGGAATCACAATGTAGTTTTGATTTGCATTTCCCTAATGGCTGAGGATACTGGACACTTTTCTTATACTTATTGGCCATTTGTATGTCTTTTTGTTGGGTCAGTTCACTTGCCCATTTACCATTTGGGCTGTTTTCTTGCTGTAACTCTTTTTTGACTTCTTTGCATGTTCTAGATAGGAATCATCTTTTAGAAGAGTACTTGGCAAAGATTTTCTTCCATCCTAAAGGCAGTCTGTTAGCTCTGAGGTGTTCCCCTTGCTGCGCACACTTTTTATTAGTAGTTGTTTGCAGGACATGCATTATACAATCATCATGGGAGTGGATATATATGCAGAGTACCTTTTGATCCCTTTTTATTTTTAGGCAGGTACTAGGGATCAAACTTGTGACCTTGTACTTGTGAGGCAGGTAGCGGGATCACTGAACTAATTCCCCAGCTGAACTTGGTTCCTTCCCCATCCCCTCTCTCTCCTTCCTCCTCTAATTCCCCTTTCCTCATTTTTCAATCTTATTGCTACTTTTTTTTTTTTTTTGAGACAGCATATCGCTTTGTAGTTCGGGCTGGCCCTGAGCTCACTATGTAGCCCAGGCAAGCCTCGAACTCAGCAATCCTCCTGTCTCTGCCTCCCTAGTGCCGGGATTACAGGCGTGAGCCACCATGCTCGGCACTGTGGTATGTGGTATTGATTGCTGGTGGGCGTGAGTCTCCACGCCCAGCATTGTATGTGGTTACTGGGTATCGAACTCAAGACCTTGCACTTGCGAGGCAGGCGCCAGAACCACTGAGCTAAATCTCTGGCCCTCTTATTGCTCTTAGCTCAGGTTTATGGCATATAACACTTACATTCATTGAGTTTATTAGGTTCCTGTGCATGGTGTATCTTTGTTCTACTTATAGTCCTTTTCTGTAGTCCAAATTGTTGATTCTTGCTATTATTTCCTATACTTTGGAATCCTGTTCAAGTAGTCTTTGCCTGTGCCTATGATTATGAGAGTTCCTTTTACATTTTCTCCTAACAGTTTCAAAGTTTCACAACTTAGATATTTGATCCATTTTGCATTGACTTTTATATAGGGGGAGAGATATGGATCTAGTTTCAACCTTCTACATTGGGATGTACAGTTTCCGAGCACTATTTGTTGAACTGGCTGTCTTTCCTCCAGTGTATGCTTTTGGCCCCTTTAAGCAGAATCAGCTGGCTATAGTTGCATGGATTTCTATGTCCTCTATTCTGTTTTATCATTACATATGTTTATTTTTGTGTCTGTACCGGGCTGTTTTTGTTACTATGACTTTGTGGTGTAATTTGAAATCAGATACTGGGATGCTTCCAGCCTTGCTCTTTTTGCTTAGGATTGGTTTGGTTATTCTTGGTCTTTTGTGTTTTCAAATGAATTTGAGGGTTTTTTTCTGTTTCTATGAAGAATGCCATTGGAATTTTGATGAGGATTATTATCAAGTCTGTGGACTGCTTTTAGGATCATGGCCACTTTGATAATATTAATCTGCAGATCCATGAGCATAGGCCTTTCCACGTCTTGATATGTACTTTGATTTCTGTCTTCACTGGCCTATAATTTTAACTGTAAAGATTTTTCACCTCCCTGGTTTGGCTGATTCCTAAACATACGTTTAATTAAATTAATTAATTAGTTTTTTGAGACAGGGTCTCACTATGTAGTTTAATCTGGCCTTGAACTCACTTTGTCACCCAGGCCGGCCTGGGACTCACTTTGATCCTTTGCCTCAGCCTCTCCAGGGTTGGGGTTATAGGCACACACCACCACACTTGGCTCCTAGACATATGTTTTAAAGCAACTGTGAATGAAATTATCTTCCTGATCTCCTTCTCAAAAACTTTACTATTGGTATACATGGGTTTTTTTATATGTTGATTTTGTATCCTGCGACAGAACTTAATGCAAACATTTGATATCTTTGATCTACATTACTGTTTATTCAGTGAACTGAGACTATTTTGGGCCCAATTTAGGAGAAACCGGAAGACCATGAAGCCCCTGTCTTCCTGTGCCCCATCTCCCCTCTCACGGCCCGTTCCCTTTGGAGCCCGCACTTCTTAGGTATTCACTGCCATCTCCCGTCCTCCTCCCACCGCCTGCTCTCAAAGACTGGTTTTTAAAACAGGGTTCCAAAGTCACTGGTCACAACACACTGTAGATGCACCCAGGGTGCAGTTTATCATCCTGCCTGACAAGACTGTGCCTCGGGAAGAACAAAGACAGCTCCTGCGTAATAATGCAAATGAGAAGTGGAATATGGGGAGTGGGCCCTGCCAGCAATTACTGAGGTCCTCTCCCCATAACTGGCCCTTGCTCTAATGCTTGATGGCTCACGTGCAGCTTGTACTTCTATCCCAAAGCTTGCAAGTCCTAGAGGTGTGAATCTATACACAGCCTCATGTAGTACCTACTGAAAACCATGGTAAGGCTGATGTGGCTCATACTGTAGAAAGCTTAGCATGGTACTAACCGGGAGTAGACTCCAAAGAGCAGTGAATCTGAACTCATCGGTAGTAGTCATTGGTCTTGTATTAGTAACACTGGCACATTAGCGGCTCCCACAGAACCACTGCACTATGACAGTACGTCCACATTCTTACCACTCCTCAGAAGCCCTGTCTCAGCTGCGGCATGTCAGTCCTTTCACTTGAAAGAAATAGTACTACCACACATTACTTTTATGCCAGAAAATACAGCCATAAGTTTTGCAAACACTGTATCTGTGTCAGGCTCTTTTAGCTGGCAAGATAGCAGAAGCCAGAAAGGGCCCTGTCTTTATTCCTACTGTATATTTGCCAAGTGGAAAGCGCAAGAGTCCAAAAGGATATACAGGATTCCATGTACCAGTGGCCCTAAAACAAGCACAAGGATTTAAAGCATGTGAAAATTGTGAGGGGGAGGGTAGAGATGGAGACAAGAAAGGCTGAGCAAATGAGCAAATCAAACAACCTGACCTTGTGTAGACCAGTGTCAGTGAAGTGCCATGAAGTGAGGAGGACAAAGACAACTTTTTCCTTCTGAGGTAAACACACAGGCATAAATTTTTAAAAGAACAGCAACAAAGGCCAGTGATTTAGCTTAGTAGTTCCGGCATCTGCCTTGCAAGCATAAGGTTCTGAGTTCGATGTGTGGAATCATATCCCACAGTGCCGGGCATGGTGACTCACCCCCATAATCCCAGAAATCAGTACCACACACCACATTGCTGGGTGTGGTGGCCTATGCATGTAATCCCAGCACTCAGGAGGCAGAGACAGGAGAATTGCTATGAGTTCGAGGCTACCTGGGCTAGATAGTGAGCTCAGGGCCAGCTTGAACTACAAAGCGAGACCCTGTCTTAAAAAACACAACAAAACAAAACACTGAAAGAAGAGGAGGAATTTTGGGATTCCTATCAATTGAATATCCAAAAATAGTGGCATTTCTATAAAGTCAATACAAAATTAAATTTTAAAATGACATTATTTATGTTAGTATCAAAATCATCAAGTATCTAGAAGTAATCTAATAAAATGCAAGGTCTTTATACTAAAAAAAAGAGAGAGAGAGAGAAACATGTTTAGGATATAAGTAGGGGACATAAATAGGCTTCAGGAACCAGAAGACTCAAAATCTTATCCATGTAATTCTCCTCAAAATAATTTCCACATTAAATATAATCAAATCAAACTCCTACTAGTTTCTTTCCTGCAAAAACTGATAAACTGATTCCAAAATTCATGCATACATCCAAAAGGGGCCCAAAATGACCAAATCAATCTTGAGAAAGTAACAAACTGGAGACTTGTTCTGCCTGCTACCAACACTTTCTAGGGAGCCACAATAGCGGTGTTGGGGCCAGGTGAAAAGAATTTCCAAACAGGACAGGAAGCATCAGAGACAGGCCTGCACGTGCACCCCTTGACTTTTAGTCTCAGTGACAATAGACCATGCATGAAGGAAATGAAGCAACCCTTCACAAAATGAGATAGGCTAGAAGCAGGACTTCCGGGGTGTGGTGGGAGGAACATGGGGAAAATGTCCCCTAGCAAGATTTATCAAACTGGTCAAAGTCATTGGAGACAACCACTCACAGTCTGGAAGATAATCAAAAATGAACTGCAAATTGAGAGCTATTTGCTCAACAACATTTTTGGAAACTTGCTGAGAGCAATGAGTGAGGACAGCTGTGGCTGTGCCCAGGCCATGCAGAGAGTAAGCCCCACAGTTCAGCAGCTCAGTGTAGTTCTCGCTCAGCAGCTCTGCTGGAAGGTCATTCCATGGCAGCCCTCACTGCCCAACCCCACACCACGAGGGTGGTGGAAGCCAGGGAGTACCCCAGCCCACCCCAGAACTTGCTCGGCAGCAGATCTGAGAGAGGCAGTCAGTGAAGACTGTGGTCCTCAACACCTGTAGACCAGTTGAGAAGACCCAGTTCTGGCAGGCAGAATAGCTGAGTGGCAGCACCTGAATACCTCTCCTCCTGAGGCAGGAGAGTCAGAATGCTGAGTGAGCCCTGGCAGAGCCGCCACTCTGGCTCTGTGCTTGGGAAGATCAACATCAGACAACAGTGGCAATAGGGTAATGGTGGCATCAGACCCCACCCTCCTCCCAGCCCCATAGCATTTGACCAGAGAGTATAGCTGTGAAGTACAAGTTCCCCATATTATCCCAGTTGTAAGTCCTGCATTTTAGCAAGAATTTAGGATGATATTCTTGCTAAAAAAAAAAAAAAAGAGAGAGAGAGAAAGCCTCAAAACCTGGAAATATTCTGCCCCTGCCTAGAGGCCCAACTTTATTTGCATCAGACTGTGGGAAAATCTATGCCAGAGGGTAGAGGAAACAGGGGAAGGGGACATAACTAGAACTTTTGCAGTAAGTTCTAGTCTCCTGTGAGTCTGACAGCACAAGGAGAAAAATCAATAAGTAGGCAGAAATGAGACAGAGAAGAAATGGAGCTTGGGTCTGATCCATGCTACTCTAGGTACCAAAGACTACAGACCCCAGCCTGCTACACCTTTTATACACACACACACACACACACACACACATATACATATACATATATATATACACACACACACACATATATAATCTCAAGTAACCAAAGACTCAAAAGACTCAGAGGTCAGGGCAGACACTGACAATAATCCTTGAGGAATTATGTAGGTAAACATCCTGTAGGGCAGGAAAGGTGACAGCAGTAGTCCTTTAGGAATTATGTAGATCCTGGTATAGTTCTGCCCAGGAGCATCACAGCATGTGGGACCACTGGACTAACTGTTGCTACCAGAGGTGAAGACAAGAGTTAAGTCCCAAAATCTGTCTGCAGGCAGGAAAACTTAGCCCAGTCATAATCCAACTGTGCAATTATTTCTCCCAAATAGGATTGTTCCTGACAAGAGGGCATTGTGGAAAATGATAGGGCAACTACATGGAAGTCAGAAAAAGCCAACACATGGACATGATACCAACAGAGGCAGAACATGAAGGAGTTTAATGGAGAAGAGACTGTCAGAGTCACTAATGGATCAGGCCATTACATTACCCCACAAATAGGGACAATTATCATGTATCAACTGAAAATAAATTTAAGAGAGACCTGCCAAAATCAGTTATCTGGGTGCTCAAAAAGACCAGATACATATCTAGTGTTGGACTTTCTGAGGAGTCTGGATAAAGGGCTTTCTAAGCTAGCAGTTTCTGGCTGAGCAGCAACAAATTTGTAAATTTGCTGTGTTTCTAAATTACATACAGATCCAAAGCCAAAAAGTGAAAAATTCAGAGGCTCAGTGGTTTAAGCATAACCTCTGTCCAATTAGTGGCTTTACACTAACCAATGCTGATCAGAAATAACCCCTAAGAAAAGAGTCTCAAAATTTTCCTTTTTCCTTTTTTTTTTTTTTTTTGAGACAGGGTCTCCCTAGCCCTGAGCTCACTATGTAGCCCAAAGTAGCCTCAAATGCACAGCAATTCTCCTGCCTCTGCCTGCTAAGTGCTAGGATTGCAGGCGTGATTCACCACACCTGGCATTGTGGTATGTGGTCCCAGGGGTCAAACTCTGGACCTTGCACTTGTAAGGCAGATGCCAGAACCATTGAGCTAAATCCCCAGACTTAAAAATGTTAAATGAAAAAAAAAATAAATTAGCAAGTGTATTTACATTTTGGAGGAAATGGATTTCACTGAATTCCATCCAATTAGTAAGAATATAAACAAACTAAGGAAGACAAGTTTCAGAAGGGTATCAGTGTCCAGACTTGCAACAATATATTATCTAAAATATTGAGTTCCTAATGAAAATTTACAAAACATGATATAAAGTACAATCCACATCTTTTTATTTTATTTTAATGCAAGCCAACGAGAGAGCAAAAATAATGGACTTAGTAGACAAATACTTTAAAATACCATGACAAATGTATTCAAAAAAGAAGAGGACACTATTTAAAGAATTAAAGGAAGATATAAACACAGTGGCCTGTGAAATAGAAACTGTTATGAAAAGAGAGAAATTATATGAAACAACCGAACTAAAATTCTAGAGTTGAGAAGGATGATAGAAATAAGTTTCACTAAAATCCACTAACAGTATATTTGGGTTGGAAAAAGAAAGAACCCAAGAACTTGAAGATAGATCAATAGAGACAATGCAATCAGAAGAACAGAGAAAAAAGATACAAAAGAAACTAAGCCTCAGAGAAATTAGTTTATCTCATCTATATATTCAAAAAGACTAACAAACTCCAAGTAGGAAAATTACAGAGAGCTACACTCAGACATATCAAAGCAAAAAATGTTCAAAGCCCAAAGATAAAGAAGAAATCTTGAAAGCTGTAATAAGAAAAGTGCTCTTCACATATGAGGGAACTCCAAGAATATTATTAACTATAAGACTCACATAACCAGAGTTACTTCATGTTGTTACTCCCTGCCCCTAGGCAAATGTGACCTTTTTCCTAACTACTTGCACGCTGCCCTTATATGAATTTGCCTGCACAACCCTTCCGGAAAGATGGAACTACCTCCCTGGAATGTATGGGATGTATAGGTTATATCTAAAGATAGTTTGAATTGTAAAACTGTATGATCTGTTAAGATATTCTGTTAAGATAGCCAGATTTTTGTACTTGCCCTTGTGGTCTGCAAAGATAACGATGTGATTGCCTTTTATTCCATTTCTATAACCACCAGTCTTTCCTTTAAAAATGCCTCACAGCTTCAATTTGGTGCTTCACTTTGCTAGGAAGTGAAGCCCACGTGCGTGAATAAACTTCCACCTTTTAATTTCTGCTGTGTGTCCCGGTGTGGAATTATCTCTTGCTCTGTGGCATTACATTAACAACTGATTTCTCATTTGAAACAGTGAAGACAAGAGGCAGTCATTGATGTATTTAAAGATCTAGAAGAAAGAAACCAAAACAAAAACTGTGAGCCAAGAATCTTAAATTCAGCAAAACATAGTGAATGTTAAATAAAGATACTGTTAGATAAAACAGAGAGAATTTATTGCTGGTAAATCAGCCTTGTAAGAAATATTATGGAAAGTTCTTAGAACTGAACACAAGCAATATCAGACAATAATGTACATGCACAAACATGTACTACTGATAAAAAGAAATTTTGTAGTTATGAAAGACAATGTAATTGTATGTTTCTTCATTCTTGTCTTGCTTAAAAAGAAATTATATAAAATGTATATATAAACATTTGTGTTATAGGGCATCTAACATACAGAAAGGTAACATATTGGGCAATCTCAGCACTAAGAGCACAATAGGAACAAAGCCATACTGCAATAAAGAAAATGTTATAGGTAAGTAAGCTAGTTAGACATCATGTAGGTGGTTAGAAAGGCTGTCCTTCAAAAAGCCCACATGGGCTGGGTGTGGTGGCTCATGCCTGTAATCCCAGCATTCGGGAGGCAGAGACAGGAGGACTGCTGAGTTCAAGGCTTGCCTGGGCTACAGAGTGAGCTCAGGGGCAGCCTGGACTACAAAGTGAGACCCTGTCTCAAAAAAAAAAAAAGCCTACATGGAAGGATCCAACATGGAGGACAGTCAAGGAGACCTTCACTGAAGGTCAGCATTACCAAAGAAGAAAACCCAACCTAGGATGAACAGCAGTGATTGATATTCTAAGTAGGCTTCAATCTCCCTCAGTGGAGGGCCAAGATCTGACCCACCTCTCCAGGAAAAGGCCCTGACTAAAAATCCTTATAGGGTTTTTATGTGATTTCTTCTCCCACTAGATTCCCCTTCAATCAATATTAATCTTATTGGTTGATCATAGTTTGTCCCCCTTTTTAATCTTATTGGTAGCTCCCACTTTGAACCTGCCTCACCCCAGGGCTTTGTTCCATAAATATCCCCTGGGAGAAGCCATTCTGGATCACCCACTTACAGTTTCCCCCTCTGTCCCTCTTAGGTAGAAGCTTTCCTTCTCACTGAATTTTTCCAACTCTTAACCTCTGTTGTTCTTAAAATTCATTCTTTGTTTTTAGAGACCATGAACTCACATTTCAGATACCTAGCAGGGCTAGGTATTCCTAAGGGCTTGCTTCCCTTAATCAAAATGATATCAAGGGGTAATATAACCCCACAGAAGGGAAAATAAGAGAACCAAAATACTAAGTAGATGATAAATATAACAATCTCTATTAATAAAATTTTCTTTTAAAGGACATAAAATTAAATAATTGTGATTATAAAAATGAATTGCTGGACTTATGGCTGGTATAGTATCTTATGAATAACAACAACACAAAAAAGGAGGGAAGAAATAGAGCTACATATGTGGAAAGGGTGTATATCTTAACACAGAGTTGTATATATCTGATTTAGATTCTGAAGAATTAAGATTTATTGAAAGTCCTGGAGCAAGCTGTAGGAAAATAATTTTTAAAATATAAACAATTATGAAGAGAATTACAATGTTATACTAGAAAAAAAAGAATATAAAAGTTACAAAACATAAAGGACAGCCAGCCTGAACTACAAAGCCACACCCTGTCTCAAAATGCTAAAAAGGAAAGAAAGAAAAGAAAGAAAGAAAGAAAGAAAGAAAGAAAGAAAGAAAGAAAGAAAGAAAGAAAGAAAGAAAGAAAGAAAGAAAGAAAGAAAGAAAGAAAGAAAGAAAATGGAAAACTAAAACTAAATCCAACCATGTTGAGATCCAGTACTAGAAAAACAAACAAAAAACATTAAAGTCAACTAATTGAACAATCTAGAAAAAAGTCAAGACTGTTAGGTTAAGTAAAAAATACAAAATAAAAGTTTGGTTTTTTCGTGGATGGTTTGGTATAACAGCCCTCCAGAGCTGAGACGGAAGGTATCTGTTCAGGAGGAGGCCAGCCTGGGCTGCATTACTCAGTTCAAGTCCAGCCTGAACTACTTAGTGAGGGCCTTTCTAAAGGATTAAAAAAAGTGGTTTTAATTGAGAGGCACACAGGGATTTATTAAGCACTTTTTATTTTTATTTTTTTTTGAGACGGTCTAGCATTGTAGTTCAGGCTGGCCCTGAGCTCACTATGTAGCTCAGAGAAGCCTCGAACTCAGCAATCTTTCTGCCTCTGCTTCCCAAGTGCTGGGATTACAGGTGTGAGCCACCACGTCCAGCATTGTGGTATGTGGTGCTGATTGCTTGTGGGCATGAGTCACCCTGCCCGGTATTGTTGTGTGTGGTTACTGGGTATCGAACTCAGGACCTTGCACCTGCTAGGCAGGTGCAGGAACCACCGAGCTAAATCTCCGGCCCTAAGAATGTTTTTAAAACTGTATATTCAGAGAAATAGAGTATGGTTTTCAAGACAGAGGAGCATTATAGTCTGGAGAGGGAATGTTAATCTGGTTTTGGCTGTGAAGTTCTGTGGAATCTGTTAGAAAGTTTGGGCTTGATTTACTACAGAGGAAAAGCAATGCCCATCTACAGGTAGAAGGCTAATGGCTCATTTTGCAGGTTAAAGGATAGCATTTGACAAGGAAAGAAAGGTACAGGCCCAGTCTATTGTTTTGTTTGGTTGTTTTTGATGGACTACCTAAGATGTTTTGCCTACAAACATTCTTTGAATTCTCTGAATCTGATTTTTGATCTTAAATTCAGGCTTTTGCTTTTTATCAACTATATGGATTTCCATCATATCTTTGAGGGATTTGGTGTGATTATCCTGGAAGGAGCTCATGCGTGGTCTAGGGTGGACATGGAGAACATGGGGGAACTTTGTGTCCTGAAGTTGCAATCTTCTTAAAAGTACACTTTGAAAACTATAGTTTCCCTTGTTCCTTTTCTACATATTTCTATTTTTTTATCCCTATCTCATTCTTCAGTCACTTGACCCCAACCTCTTGAGACCGTGTCTCAAAAAAAAAAAAAAAAAGAGAGAACAAAGTTGACAAACTAACTTAAGAGATGATAAAAATTCAAATTACTAAAAGCAGGAATCAAAGCAGGGATATTACAGCCACTTTACTGAAAAGGACTATTAGGGAATAAAATAAACAACTGTGCCCCCAAAAAGTAGCTAGCAGGGACAAAATTTGCAAATTCCTAGGAAGACATAAACTACTTTATGAAATGGTTTCTAGAAGATCCAAGTAGATCTATAAGTAGTAAAAAAAAATTGAGTTAATCATTTAAAAACTTCTCACCAAGAGAAGTTAGAGGTATATTCGCTTTTTGTTGTTGTTGTTATTGTTTTGGTTTTTTTGAGACAGGGTCTCGCTTTGTAGTTCAGGCTGGCTCTGAGCTCACTATGGTGCCCAGGCAAGCCGCCGCGAACTCAGCAATCCTCCTGTCTCTGCCTCCCGAGTGCTGGGATTACAGGCGTGAGCCACCATGCCTGGCACTGTGGTATGTGGTATTGATTGCTGGTGGTCGTGAGTCACCACACCCAGCATTCTATGTGGTTACCAGGATTGAACTCAGGGCCTTGCACTTGCGAGGCAGGCGCTGGAACCACTGAGCTAAATCTCCAGTCCTATATCAGCTTTTTTAATTGTATAATTTAGATATACATAATGACCATATTCATCATATGAATTCATCAGTTTGCCTGAGTACAATATATCCTGCTTCTTTTTACCCCATTCCCCTCTCCCTCCTTCCCACCTCTCTTCTCTTTATTTGCAAAAATTTCTTTCCATTTTTTCCTTCTATTCTCTTCTCTTTTTTTGTCCCTACCTTCTTTTTTCTCTCTCTCTTGCCCTTTTTCCTCTCCCCATTTGAACATTTTCTTCCTTTTTCTCAATGTCTATTACAAATTTTGGTCCTGATATATACTTTTGGGTTCTCACACCAGAGAAACACTACAATTTAAGCAGGTACATCCATTTAGCTAGAAATACAGTTTAACCAGGTGCATCCAATTTAATGTAGATGGCCAGGGATTTAGCTAATTGTGTTAATTGTATTAAACAATACAATTTAACCAGGCACATTCATTTAGCTAGAAATGGATCCCATCTATCCTTTTTCAGTGCAAAGTAGTACCCTGTTATATTAAAAACCCCAGATCTTTTTTATCCATTTGTTGGTTGATGAGCATTTGGGCTGTTTCCAAGGTTTAGCTGTTATGAATTGTGCTATTATAAACATGGGTGTGAATATATCATGTAGTATGATGTTTTTAATTCTTTTGGGGAGGTACCAAGCAGGAAATTGATGGGTTAAGTGAAACCACTTGTGTTG
>PVIC010000040.1:0-25820 GCA_004025085.1 Thryonomys swinderianus
TTTTTTTTCAAAAAAGCTAAAAATAGAAGCAAGTCTTATGTAATAGGAGGTGGAAGGGTTGTGGGGAGGGCAGGGGAGTGGGAAAAATAAGAGTCAAAATATATCTTATGCAGGTACGAATTATCAATGAAGAATTAGATTGGTGCATTCCTAAAATCAATAACCTCAATAAAGAAAAAATGAAAAATATATCTTTACTATGATTTAACATTTGACATTAATTCATGCTCTAGATGCATAATCTATGTTGTGGTATGTTTGAACTAAATAAATTTCCAGAGCTTCTGGGGATGTTATAAATAAAGTTCTACTAGAACCATTCGTAGTTTCACAATAAATGTTCTGTTCAAAGAAAATTCAAGTACATTCTCTCATTTCTCATCCCTTTACATGTTAGGTAGGATCACCTGACTATCTGTAGCCCATGGGCTGAAATCAGGAGGAAGGTGTGTCTTTCCCAGGCGAAAAGCACTTTTAAGCAGGTTAGTGGCCCTTCAACTTTTGCTTTCTCAGATGTAGTAACTTGCAAGTTGAATGTTCCTGTTACAAGACATAAGTAAATCGGTCAATGTACTAATATTATTGGTTGGAAGACACCAGACTCAAAGAAGCTTGCATGAACAGGAAAATACCTTGACAAATTATGCTATAAGTTTTGGGAGGTGATTGTAGCCTAATCTCAGGTGAATAATATACTTAGCCTTTGAAAGAGTCTATTTTTTTTTAACATGGTAAGCAAATAGATAACTAAAAAACATTATGAAGCATTTCAACTAAGTGCCTAAATAATCTAATTAGATATCTAACTAGAAAAGTCTTTATTTTCAATAATGATTTCTATTGTTCCATGTACAGCAAAAGTTTTTTCTAACACTTTCAAAGAAATGTTTGGTGTTGTTGAATTAGAAATTCGTGTATACAGCTTATGATTGATATAAAACTCTTCATATAGGGATCGAGGATTTACCACAGTGGTTCCAGTGCCTGCCTTAAAAGTTCAGGGTTCTGAGTTTGATCCCTGGTACCACATAGCACAATGCTGGGCATGGTGGCTCTCGCCTGTAATCCCAGCACTCACTTGGGAGGCAGAGGCAGGAAGATTGCTGTGAGTTCAAGGCTAGCTTGGGCTAGAGTGAGTTCAGGGTCAGCCTGAACTACAAAGTGAGATCCTGTCTCAAAACAAACAAACAAACAAACAAACAGAACTCTGTATATGGACAACAAAATAACAAAAATCAATTAAATGTATCATGCAAAGTTAAATGAATGATCTGTTTACTCCAGGATACATATCTCTTTGAAACTCAAAAATAAGGGAAACAAAGCTTATGTATTTAGGGGTGTGAGGCTGTGGGGTGGGTAGGGGAATGGGATAAAATGAGAATTAAACCATGTCATATACTGGTACAAAAATCCCAGAATTGAGTGTGATGAGGATATACAATGTACCAATAAAGACTTTTTTAAAAGGTTAAAAAAATAAATATTTTGAAGGAGGTGCAAACTTAGAAGTGTTATTTCCACTGAAGTGCCTTTATCTTGATACATTTTACTAACTTCTGAAGTGAAATATTCGTATTTAGAAGTGGGAAAACACAGATGAACACAAAACGTATTTTGGGTTCTTGATTGATTATGTTCAGTTGATGAAGATTTTTGTTTGATGGAAAGACCAAAAATGATATTTTCATATATTTCTTCAATTGTGCATTTCCATGCCTTGTGCTTTTGTTAGTAATGATATGATAAATGAGGAAGACAATCCCAAGAGAGGATCATAGAGAAGGCCTGTTTAGCTGGAAATCAGGGTTTGGGTGGTTTACTCCTGGCTTGGTAGCACGTGCATCTGGTGCCTGAGTGACTCTGAGAATTATCCTGGAGACCTTCACTGTGGTACAGCATGAAGGTGCAAAAACACCTGTGATTGTTCAATTTCAAATGTTGATGTAAGGATGAGATAAGCCAATGCATGCAAAAACAATCACATGTGAATGTAATATTTATATTTATTTAAAACTGGAGGTTCAAAAGTAAACACACTATCATATGTATTTGGCCAAGCTATTTCTTTTGGTTTTCTGTCTCCTAACTTAGGAGGATAATTCTATTTCCCAGTCTTCTCCTGGAGACATTTCCTGACCTTTCACTTCATGCTCAACTCTTGAGCATGAATGTCTCATCTGAGCTTTACAGTGCCTCAGTCGCCACCTTGTTGCATTCCCCTCATAGCATGAGGAGATTGCCTTGGCCTGACTTCCCCATAGACACCGAGCAGCCTGAGAGCGGAGGTAATACAGTTTCCATTTTTACATCTCCCCTTTCCAGCACAACACTTGGCACATTGCGGATGCTCCTAAATGCTTACCCAGCTAATCATAAAGCTTAGAGACACTATGATGACTACTATATTTTAAAGCAAATATTCCATTTGAAAAATACTGTTCCCCTTGGCTGGGTGACAATTTATAATAAATATGACTGTGCAATTTTTAATTGGAAATCTTTTAATTTCTTAATTAGCTTCCTACAATTTATGTTACATCTACTAGAGAGCAGTAAGAGTCATTTTTTTTGCTTCTAATATTACTAGGAATATTTTTTTGCAAAACATGAAAATTCTTTGCAACTTTTTCCTTTTAAAGTTCTACTAAGCAGTTTATGGAATGGCAACCTGCCAAATGGTGATCCATTTTCTCAAAAACATCGTTTGAGACCATGCCAGCCAAGCACACTAAGCTTATCTACTTCATCATAGTACAGTCACATAATTCGTGCAAAATTATGTTTGACATTAAATTATAAACCCTTAGCGTAATAATAAAAAAATAAATAACCCTAAAAGCAAATTAAAAATATGTTTTCACTGGAGCAGGTTATTAGTGCACTGGAAACTTGATCTGTAGTAGTCAATCCACGGGCATGCTTCCATTTCTGGAGGGGTTTGAAATTTCTCCCTGTGCAGAGAAAAAAAACCTTCTAATTCTTGAAAGGAAACTTAGCTAATGAAATAAATTTTTTTCTCCTGAACTGCTCCGTTGATGAAAACATGTCCATTGCAATCATAGAAATGAGTGACTATTCAAATAAAGTAGTTTGTGTTGCCATAAACAGAGGGGTGGTGAGGCCCAACCTGTTCTCTGCCAAAGGAAAGAGTAGCCAGCTGTATCCAGCTCTTTTTTTTTTCTACTGCAATATTCACATAAATAGTCTCTTATTGGGACTGGTGCAATCCAAAAGAACCTATGGAAGAGTTTGAGTTCCCTCTGAATTTGGTGCATTCCGAAGCTTCAATAATTAGCAAAAACAAAAACAGAACACAAAAGCACACACAAAAACAGAAGGAAACAAATCCCAACCTTCAAAGAATGAAAAAAAAAATTCTACTTGATTTCAAGTTTTGGAACTGTCTTTATGTCTCAAGTGATCTTTCCAGTTGTTGACATGACCCAAATCATAGACTTAGATGGGCTGGGCTCTAAATGGTCACTACGAGGTTCTGATTTACAAATCCAGAAATATATGCTCTGGTTAAAGTTTATTAATTGACTGTAGTCAATTGGCTGTCCTTAAAGTGAGATTAAATTATTATGTAGGTATCTCTCATAATAAACCACAGTAACATTCACGTAATAAGAGCAACATTTATCTCCAGCTTTCTTTTTTGTAAGGTTTAATTTTAATCAGCTTTCATAGATAGGCATAATATTTGCGTTTGTTTATTTGTACTTAAAATTACTATTGTTGTTCTTGTAGTTAAATATATCTTGGCATTTGTATAAATGTTTATGAAAGATCACTTCTACTTTTATAAAAGCTTCAAAGATGAGTATGTTTTCTTCAACGTAATTAGAAATAAAGCTCAGGAGTCAAACAGACTACATCTGTGGGGAAGATACAAGAGTACATTTTACCCAAGATAACATTTGAAAATGATTGCCAGGTAACCTGCAAAACTGTAATGTGTTCTGCTGCCAAATTCATTTTAGTGTTGGGAATTAATTTTCCAATGTGCTTTTGGAAGTAAGAGGTGAATTAATTATTGCAGGCACCGTGAGATCTTTGGAAGTCTGGAGTTAGTGAGTCAGATGAACATGGAACCAGCAATATAATTGGACTTGGTTCCTTTATCTTTCAAGGGCTCTTTTACATGACAACACAATATACACACTGCTCCAAGGAATACCTCTGGCACTTCTACCACTTTAATTTCTTTCTACACTCCTATTCATTATTGATTCTTGGAGCCTAAACAAGATGGGGGCGGGGATGAAACAGAACTGTGTCTGTCAGATTTCCTCAGACAAACCTGAGGTCTCTTATTAGAGCAAGGAGCATTTGCAGAAGTTTTTACAGAGACAGTGATTGCGCTTCCTAGTAAGGAATGCAGACCTTTGGTAAGAATTTCAGTGCAGATTTCTGACTCCGCAGGCGACTGGAGTGAAGACGTACTGGGACCCTGGGATTGCTCCTACGCAATTTCATGGAAGAGTTGCATGTTTAAACTAGTGACATGCGACAGTGTTATTCCAGGAGCAGGAGACAGAAAGGGTGGGTTAAATCTTCCCCAGCAGACGAGTTTGGAATGCTGTCAAGTAATACATGTTTGCCCTTAATGTCAGAGAAACTATTTCAGCAGGAAAAAGAAGTCCTGGCTCATACAAGAGAATGAAATGGCAGGAGACTAGAAGGGAACAGACTATCCCTGCTGGCAGTTATTTTTCCTGTTTTTCCTGATTCCCTCAGTTTTCTTGGGATATAATGTACTTGATTTTTCATTTCTTTTATTTTTCAGAACATAACTACATCAGCAAGCACGTCATATTAAAGCTTAGCTGACCCTCTTTAAGAGCTTCACATTCTGTCAGACATTTTCCTCTCTTCATCCTGATGGGTGTGTAAGAAACTTCAACTGCTAAGGCAGAGGTCATTTTTTTTTTTTGAGAAAGTAGTAGCTTAAATAATGCAAATTATTTTTCTGGGGCAAAAGGCTTCCTTAGCTGCAAGTTTACTTGGTCAAAGGCTTCTTGGTTAGGAATTAGCTGTGCTTAGATTTGGCTTTTGAGTTCCAGATTGAACATCTCTCCTCTGGTCGAATTTTATTACCATGTAATAAAATAAAATCCGAGGTACTTAAACTCTTTTTAATGAGGACTACCAAAATATTTTTATTCTGTGGCTCTCACTTTGTCCTTTTCTTGTTTTAATGAGTTTTACAGAAAAAAAAAGGAGAAAAATTTCAACTGTGTCTATGCAGCATTGAAATAGTTATGGGGATATTAAAAGCAGACAAGCAGTCATTTCATTTATTTGGATATGAAAGGAAATAACTAAAGTTTTCTTTTCTTTTCTATTCCATTCTCTTTTTTTCTTGATGAGTTGATTAGATTATGCATTTGCCCCCAAATTTAAGAAGTTATAGTTGGTTTCAAAAAAGAAAAGAAAATAACTTAGATAACATTTCTTTTTATTGGCCTTTTGATTTTCTTCTAGCTTGACCATTTGTTTATCTTGGGCTTGCATTTGAACACCAGCATTTCTTTAAAGAAATAACAAAAAAACAACAAAATTGCCAACCTTAGTAATCTTTCAAAATTGTCCTCTTACACTCAGTAATTGACATTTTTAGATATAAGACTAAATTTATAGCTAGCACACAAATTTTGACTATTTTTTTTGAAAAGACACTATCTAAACTATTTGCATAAGCACACAGTGCTGCATGTTCATTTAAAGAGGATTGTAAGCACCAAGTTCTCCTCCAACCCAAATATCGCTTTGACTATTTGTCTGCATGGTTATTCTGTTGTTGGCTTCCTCTTTACTGTAAAAATAAACAACCAGGCAATACTTTGGTTAAATCAGAGTAAAATTACTTGAACTGAGTGACTGAATTGAAGTGGAATTTTAGAAAATGACTCATTCTTGACTTTCTCAATGAGAAGCAGTATCTTCTCTTCAGGCACTATGCATGAAGTTGGTGGAAAGTTGCATTAATTTTGTATCAGATAAGGAAAATGACACATATCCTCCCAAACCAACACAGCAGGACACTCTGGCTATGTCTCTTGCTAGCATATGGTATTCATCACCAGCAGTAGCGGCAGCAGGCACCTCTTTGAGATGGCCAGTGGAACACAGAGCTCCATCTCAAATCTCTTGTCTGTTCACCATAGCTTTTTCCAGTCAAACTGGTACCACAATCTGTATGGTTTCATCACTCCTTTGGAGGTTTAATATAAACATCTGTTTCTAGCCTTTTATATTCTATCTGAGATTTATTTAGTCCCTCAGAGTTATCTGTCCTTTTCCCCTTCCTCTTTTGTTTTCTTTGACTTTGAAATGATGTTATATTTCTTTGAGCTTTCACTCAGATATGTGCTTCCTTAAATGTATTTACTTGTTTTTCCCTCCTGTGCCTGCATTATTTGTTTATAATTTCCTCCACCTTTATTCATTATTAAACTTGGTTACCCTCACAGTTCAACTTTCCTTAAAAGTAAAGTAACATGATTTCAGGACTTAGTAATGGAGGCATCATGGTCAAACTATGGAGAATCTTGTTTAACTTTGATGACTTGTCCACTTTCCAACCACATTTTACACTTATCATTGTAAAAAACAAGTATATGGAAATTCTGGTGCTTGGGTCATATTATTCCGTTACTCTTCTATTAAATTTGCAATGTTGGAAAGCACATGTATTCCTTGTGAGGCAAAATCTATGGAAAAGGCAGAGAGGAATCAGTGACAGCAGAGCTCTTTTATTCAACTATTCATTATAGGGCAGGAAATGTCCAGGCAAGAGGTCATTATTATTAAGTCAAATAGAAAGGTTTTTTCTCCTATCTTTCAAAACATTCTTGGAGTTGGTCATAAAGATCAATGGAGTGCAAGCCATGAACTGCAGGAAAATGGTGGGATTCTGTAAACAATTGACAAACAGAACTTTGTTCTTATTGTCCTGTTAAGTCTAATATGAAGTGTTAAATTTAATGAAATGTGGTGAGTGAAGTGTTATTTTCCTATTGGTTACTGTAACAGTCATTAACAAGTAGGACAGGACTAGCACTGAAAATAGAATACGGTATCCATGACAACACAGTTCAGCTTTTCCATTTTCAGCAAACAGGGCAGCAATTACTTACTATTTTCTTGATTTATTAATTTCTTTACAAGTAGGAGTAAGAAGAGTCTTGAACTGGACATGTAATAGTCTAAATTAATGAAGACTTTTAGTTACATTATGTATATCACCAGTTGGTCATTCTAGTAAACATTTGTTGAGATTTTACTATGTGGTAGAGAGTATGCATACAAAAATGAGTGAGACAAAAGTTGCTGCCTACAAGCCACTAATTAATGCCATGGTTCTCAAAGTTCTATCTCCAGACAAGCTGTATCAGAGTCACCAGGAGCTTGTGAGAAAGGCAGATTTTCCAGACCCATCCCAGACATACTCAGCCATACAGGGAGTGAGGTCGCTGATTTACACACCCTCTAGGCAGCTCTGATGTTTTCTAAAGTCACAGAACCACTAGTTGACAGGTTAAGTTAACATTTTCCAACTAAGCACTTGCTCTATAACTAAAAGAATTAGAAAAAGAGTACAGTATGCTTTTATTTAAAAGTGCTTCATTACATATGGTGGCAGAGGTTCCATAAATAGTTATTCAGTGGGTTTTATGGCCAAGATGTATAGGCCATTGACTAACTACACATAATTTATTATAAATTCAATGAAAATAAGGAACTCAATGAAAATCACACAAATTTTATGCATCCTGGTACATCTTCTCAGTGAACTCATTGCATCATGAATATTAAATGACCAGCCTCCCCATGGAATGTACATTTCAAAATGCTTGAAGAAATCATCACTTCCTTATTTACTTTGAAGTTCTACATCTATCTGCCATAATGCTACACAGACAAATGGTCGATAATGGTCCAGCCTGCTCATGGATTTAAAGTTTAGATAAAAAATCTTCCTCTCATCAGGCATGGTGACTCACCCCTGGAATCCCAGCACTCAGGAAGCAGAGTCACAAAGATCACAAAGAATTCGAGGTGAGCTTGGGCTACATAGTTAATTCAGGACCAGCCTGAATTACACAGTGAGAACCTACCTCAAAAAAAAAAAAAACAATAAAAATCTCACCTGTCAATGTGTTTCTTCTTTAACAGCAAAGATGAAAGTAAGGGTAGAAAATAGAATGAAATCTTAGATCTCCACATATTTCTATATTTGTTATTTTACCTTCTAAAGCCTATGCTTACTAATAAAATTTATCTCTCTTATATGTGTGTTTATATATGCTAATTTTACTCTACTTAATTATTCTTTCTGATGCTTATTATACATTGACTCTTTATACAATTGTATATCCTTTCTTCAATATATCTACGACCTTGAAACAGTCCACTCAGAGAGGCATGTGTGTTATTCTAAGACATCAACCTATACCTAAAACTGTCTTTTCTTGAAAACATCACAGAACACTTCACCCTTTCACTTTCAGGAGCTCATCTCTCCTGTGAAAAATTCCAGTGACAATGACCACTCAGACCTGTGTGTTAGTTAGATATCCTCCATATGCCTTATCCTATTGGTCTTGACAGTATTACTTAGGATTAGCATCTTTGTCCTTTCTTTAAAAATATGATTGATGACATGTTTCACAAATGGTTAAATATTATAGTTCATACAAGAACATCCAGTATATTATGTCCAGGCATTTGAAACAATATGACACTAAGATAAAGAGTGAGCTATATTGCAGGAAGGCAGGTAAATAAGTACAGTGAGTTAGTAAAATGTCAAACTTTTTTGGGCCAGATATGAGCTCTGTGAGAGCAGTTACAATTCTCTCTTGAAATCTGTTGCTCTAACATAATCACTTGAAGATGAAGATGACATGACGAGTGTTACACAGAGGGAGAGCAAACACTGCTCCAGCAATTGGATTTTGTCACCACTACTCCTCTGCTATGTGATCCCAAAGAGGTCCAAGGATTCCTCAGATTCCTTGCTTCTGTTATGAAAATAACATATTTTTAGAATTACTTGAAAATTAACTGAAGTGGTAAGTATTTGGAACAACTCATCATAAAGTCTGACATAGGCTTGTTCCACATATCTCTATCTCTTCAATCAAACCTCTGCCAAGAGAATATAAATCATCAGACAAAAGCAAGCAAGCAAACAAACAAACAAAAGAATAAAAAAGAAAACGCTTTCAAATCCAGAAACCAAGCCACTCATGTTCTCTGAGAATCGAGCTCACAGCCAGCTGGGCCGAAGGCAGGAGCATCAGGGAGAAAGACCAGAACAAAGATGCCTGGTTCACCGTGGCGGGAAGCTGTGCAGGAGAGCAGCACCAGAAGTGAAACAGCCAGGGATCGTGTCTAAGACCTGCTGTCATACATCCACGACCCACCTACACACTCAGAGTTGTCCTTTACTGATGATCCCTTGAGCATTTCTTAGTTCAACAGAGTTCACAGATCCCGAGTGGTCACAGGCGTCCTACCATTGCCAGGGTGCATTTGTGAAATAGGTAAGTGGAACTTCAGAGAACTCCATGGGAGAAAGTGGTTAAGTGGGTTCCTAACTCTGAGTTCTGGGCTGAAATCACCACTGATTATGTGCCAGAGATGACTAGTATGGGGTAGCGAACCTCTATTGAAATTATTCCTTTCTTCCTAAGTGTCTTCATTGCCCTTTCTTGCCTAAGGATATATTGTTAACTCACACTAATCCCTCTGCCAGCAAATGTCCCCTGATCATGAGAATTATTTGGAAGTCGTTTTTACAGCACTGACACATATTACAATAATTGCACTTTGTTTCTGTCACTAGTGTAGGAGTACCTTGAGGGTGGGAAATGCTTGCCTTAGTTTAGATTTATAGTACAAGACTTGGGTATGCTAGAAATTGAATCATTCTGAATAAATGAGAGCATAAAGGAATAAAGACAAAGCCTTCCAGATTATTTGAAGACATCTTTTATTATTATGTCATCGCTGTTTTCAAAAATAATCATTAATTCCACTCTTCTGATACAGAAGGGCTAAGTTCTTGAATTGCCTTTCCAAGGTGTCTGTGTCAGCCCTCCCTCCTTGTCATACTCCACTCATTTGCTCCGATTGTACCACTCTGTCCTTTATGTCATCTTCTTACATGTCCATCTTCAAGCCTCTGGCTACATTATTCTGAATGGTTAGAATGTATATCTGTTTCTTACACATATTTGGAGGTGTAATTTAAATTCTCTTTTTCTTAAAAATTAACCTAGCAAGCTGGGCGTGGTGGCTCACTCCTGTAATCCCAGCACTCGGGAGGCAGAGGCAGGAGGATTGCTGAGTTCTAGGCTTGCCTGGGCTACATAGTGAGCTCAGAGCCAGCCGGAACTACAAAGCGAGACCCTGTCTCAAAAAAAAAAAAAAAATTAACCTAGCATGATTATTTTGAGGGGCGGAAGGTTGGTGTTCAAGGGATTAAAGGCAGCGCCTTAAATTGGCCATTTGCCTGCTTTGCACCTCTTCAATTAGACTTGACACTTTCTGCACACATGTTCTCTGACTTACACAGACCTTAAGATGAGACTAATATTTGTATTCAACTGAGTACCTAGAGTGTAGCAAACTCTGCACTATTTCTTTAAGCATGGACTGTTTGGACACTCACTTCCACAGTCACATATGCTATATATTCAGAGTAAAGCAACATGCTGTATTATGAAGAAAGTGATTGACATGACCAACAAGTGGCAGAGCAGGCAAATATTTGGTTAAAATTTCAGTAATAAGAATTGTTGTGGAGAGAGGGGGGAATAAAGAGGGTTAATCTAAAAAAGTAATTTAAAAATATTTCTTAGAAAAAAGGAATTTTGTTGAATATAAAAGTAACCAGAGAATATAACATCATTAAAAAAAAGAGCACATTGGTTCTGAAATTTATTTTCCTAAAATATTTGTTTTGCATTATAATGTTTTAATGAGGGAAAGTGAGATGACACTAACAAACCATAAAATATATCCAGCTGTTGATTATGGCTATTGTATTTTATAAATTATTCACAATTAAGATATATAGCCTTTAAATTTTGGAAGAGTTTAAAATAACTGGAAAAAGGTTGCTTGTTTGATGAAAAGTGGGGTGCTAGGGCTTAGAGATGGGGGGAGATTTTTCACCATAGTTACTTCTTAAAAAAATTGCTCTGGGCTGGGGATGTAGCTCAGTGGTATTGTGCCTTCCTGTAAGCACAAGGTCCTGAGTTTGATCCACGGTGTCAAGGATCCTCAGGGACACTCTTCCAAAATATAACCCTCAAAAGCAAAACCCATAAAATTGCTATCATATACTATTTAATAATAATAACAATGTACATGAAAATAACTTTATTTTCATACTTTCAAGAAAGAAAACATCAATATGGAACATGATATATATTTTTGTTCTGTTTCAGTTACAAATGGGAACAATTATAAAATATGGAAATTATATATGTTTAGATAGATATTGGTTAATCAATAAGGCTGAACTAAGGCTGCATGGAAAGATAGAATCATTTGTTAATATTTAAATACACCTTTGTTTAAATGATTTTTAAAGGTTTTAATATTAGTAAGATTCTGACTTTCTGGCACAATATAGGTTTTGATTAATTTATGTTGGTTTGTTTATTAAAAAACATGATAAACAAGCAGATTTTCTTTTTTTACTGTGGGTTAAAACATTTTCCCTCCCCCCTTGGCTGCCTTCCTTCTAATTCTTACAACATTAACACAATATTGCTGACTATGTTACGTTGTTACTACACTGTGTCAAATCAAGAGAATAATTGGACATTAAGATTCATCTCCGAATACATTAATTAGATGATTCCTTTATTTCTGTCTTAAGTTACTAATGATTTCCTCTCCATAACTAGAGAAACTGCAAGAACTCATTATCATTTGGGGATCCTATAGTGAGTTTAAGATAATTTTTTGGTGGATGTGGTTGTCTGGTAGCAGTAGATTTTCTATGAAGGTCTAAAATTTTAAAAAATGAAATTTCCAAAAGAGAAGGTACTATTTAGATTTAAAATATGTGCCCTTTAGGGGGCTATTTCTTTCCTATTAAATATGTTCCACAACAATGTTACCTATGTAGAGATGAAGGACCTCATGAATACTAATAAGCTCATCAGGATGATTGTTGAAAAGTCACAGTCTCTCTAACTGCTTAGTCTCTACAAATATCTCTTTCCCATGCAGAAGACACGGTCATCATTTTCTGCAGCTGAGAGGTTATGTGCTTTACTGGGCTAGGTACTTATTGCGAGCAGGTTCTCAGTGTTGACTAATCCTTCTATTCTGAGTGTGCTTTCTGTTGCAGGTTATAGGAAACCTTCAATTAATTATGCCTATTAGCTAATTAATCAATTGTTTTTAACCTCGGTGAGTTGAAGGATGTTAAATCAGAAATTATCTGCAGACTTTTCCTGTTGTAGCATTCTATAAAATAGTGGATTCTTTAAGTAGATACATTTTTTGTAAATAAAGAAAATATTTGAAATATTTTTTTCATTGTAACACCTCAAAGTGCCGTAATTTGATGAAATTTCTTAAAAATAAAATGTTGCTTCAAAACTATTAAAGTTAATCAGGTACAGTATATTCTTTTTTTTTTTTTTTGAGACAGGGTCTCACTTTATAGTTCAGGCTGGTCCTGAGCTCACTGTGTAGCCCAGGCAAGCCTCGAACTCAGCAATCCTCCTGTCTCTGCCTCCCGAGTGCTGGGATTACAGGCATGAGCCACCATGCCCGGCACTATGGTATGTGGTATTGATTGCTGGTGGGCGTGAGTTACCACACCCAGCATTGTATGTGGCCACCGGGATCGAACTCAGGACCTTGCACTTACAAGGGAGGTGCCAGAACCATTGAGCTAAATCTCCGGCCCCAGGTACAGTATATTCTTAATTATATTAGCATCTACAGAGACAGTTTGATCATATCTAAATGCAGTTGATGGGTTGAAGAGGCACTGCTGTGGATTTTAGAACTGATAAGCTAGGAAGACACAGCAAAGATAAACTTGGTCTTCTTGTTAGCTTCAGTGCATAAGTTCTTATATCACTTTCTTTTCCTGCCATGAGTTTGGTGCCATCTCCTACTAGATACAGTGAATGTTATTGCAAAATCTTCAGTGCAAGATGAATTTTTATACATCAGATTACAGCATTCAATGAAGAGTTATTGTACTTTAGAATATGTAGTGTTCAATGTCAGTTGACTTGAGCCAAATCTTGAGTTCACAAATTTTTAGGCCACTGAGAAACACACAAGAATGTTAATGCTGACATGAGACAGAACAACAGAGGAAGAAAAGGAGCATTCCTTCAGAAACTACCTTAAAATGATGTAAGTGTCACTCTTAGGAAGGCCTTTCTGAAGGAAATAGATTATGAATGCCATTTAAAGTTCTTTTCGAAAGATGGATCCTGAAATTTATCTATAAGTCTGAGATTCTCATAAGTTTTTTGTCCACTGTATAATGGGTTTTGCAAAAGTGCTACAGTCAAGTGGCTCTAAAAGTACAAAACAACATGGGTTCTTTACTGCTTCTACTAATGACTGGTGACCATATAGAATTGTTCCAAAAACTTCTCAATGTCTTTTCAATTTTTCTATAATCATTAGAAGAAAAGTCAGGGTTATGATTTTTTTCAGAATTTCTCTTGAATTAGCAAGTGGGATGATTCTTTGGCAAGAAGTTGCAGTTGTGTTATTTTCATTGGTAGTGAACTATAAATTTATATGTGCTATAGTGACTAGTTAGTAAAGCTATTTTGATATAATAATTCCTGATTATTTACAGTTTCACTTTCTATGGCTTTAGTTACCCATAGTCAACAATGGTTTCAAAATGATAAATAAAAATAACTAGAAATGTGTACATTTTGAATAACTTTTATTATCATGTTTGTTATAATTGTTCAATTTTTGTATTATTACCTTCTTACTATGCCCAACTTATGAATTAAAGTTTATTATGGTTAAATACTATGGGAAGAAAGAGGCTGTACCCTCATTTTTAGGGATTCAGAGAGGAAAGACTTGGAAAAAATGCCCTGTGGGTAAGGTAAAGATGCTGTAATTTGATTCTAATTGCTTCCACTATGCTTGTCTCCTACTTTGTTGAGTAAAGAATATGGCATACTGTCATAGCTCCACGTAAGCAAAATTCAATTACTGGATAAATCATTTTGGAAAAGTTATTGACCATGTATTATACCTTACATCACTCAGATAATTGCACAATGAACCATTCCATTTCATATTTAGATAAAAAGAAAAGGCTTTGAGTCATAAAATGCAATTGAATGGCATTGTGTGTGTGTGTGTGTGTCTGTGAACTCCTGCAGTGTAGTTGACTTTGTTCAGAGTCCATGTGAGGAAATCAAAGGTGCTCATTTAGACTAAGATAATGACGGTGATAGTGAGAGTGGGGTATATACCACATTTAACACTTCAGTAAAGGACTTAGTGGAATTTAAGCTTTAATATTCATCAAGTTCCCATACTGTGTCGAACGTTGATTTATTTGCTATAGAAATACGAGAAAATGAATTTGTTAAAAAGTCATTGTCTCTTGATGTTCCCTGTTGGCCATGGTATGTCTGGGTATTACCAACTAGCCATTCACTTAAGAAGAGAATAATGCAAGGCATTAATGTTAGATTTTTACAAGTTCATATCAAAATTGTACCTCTCATAGGATAATATTTAAATATATTTTTTTTCTTGGGTACACAGAAATTGAGGAGGCTCCCAGTGTGTATGTTATCTAGTGGCAAAATGCTTCTGCTTCTGATAATGAGAAGCTGACAAATATGGTGGTTAGTGAATAGCTTTCTGTAGTTTTACCAACATGAAGATTTTGGTGCCTTACATTGGAGGGCTCAAACTAAAGTTGGTAGGTGACATTAATTGACTGAGTTAAACACATTAAGAACAAATTACAGTTCTTATAATACTATGTATCTGAACTGTGAGCTTTTGAAACCATCACATTTAAATGTTTTTATATAGAGGAAATTTCATACATAAAAGTAGAGAGAACAATGATACTGATTTCTTTTCTCCACACCAGCCTCAAGATTGTTAACAATCTGATCCCATTCATTCATTTTTTTACCTTTCATTTTTTTATTTTTCTGGAGTATTTAAAAATCATTCTAGAAAATATAATTTAAATATATTTATTGATACTTCTCTATATATCTTATCTGGTAAATCTTTAAAAATAGTATAATCACTTCCTCTTTAATAGCATCACTTACACAGAGACTCAGAAGTGTTCAGATCTGCAGCTAAGGTCAGAGGTTAACAGAGAGATGTCATATGAGACATCTACTATAATTAGTTTCAAGGTTTTGTTTTGTTTTTCTTAGGCTGGACCATTTCATAGGTGATTTTGGGCATACCTTTTGGATGAGGCATAGAACGACTGATTGACCTACTTATATGATTCTAAACTTGAACACTAGTATCTGCCTTTTCTAGTACACATTTTGTATTTATTGCCAGCCTTACTCATATCTGTCTTTTCATTCAGGGTTACAAAATGTTGGTTGTTTTTCTAATTTCACCATTCCTTCTATATTTACTGTCTGGAATTTTTCTGAAAGAAAAAAGTACTTTTGTAACAATTTCATTACCTTGGGATGTAGTTTACACAGGAAAGACAGTATATATTTATTTTTCTCCTACACTCTTTAGAATTCAATTTTCTTAGTAACTAACTTCTGATGGGAGTGTGTAGTAGATGAAGCTGCTTGCCTCATAGCAGAAGGTACATGAAGAGAGAAATCTGAAGAGGCTGAGGTACACTTTGAAGACAATGTCCCCATTACCAGTGGAACTCCCAAAGACCTCACCTCCCAAGAATTCCAAAACCTATCAAAGGGGCCATGGCCTAGTGATGAAGCCTTGAAACACGAGCCCTTCAAGGACATTCAAACTGTACTTCAAGTATTCAAACTGTACCATGGAAGTATTCCTTTTCTTTTGCAGCTGGAAAATCAATGAGATTTCTCCCCCTTCATAGTGAACATATTCACAAATAGAAGGAAGAGAATGATATTGAAGCTCCTCATCATTACCTCGTTGATGAAGACTTCCAACTATGGTTGGGAATAGGACACTTTTCCCAAAAGTCATGCGTGAAACATTTAAGAAATTATCACTGTCTGCCTTAATTACTTTTTCTTCATTGTTGAGACAAAATAGCTGACACCCACAAGTAAAAGAAGGAGAAGTCTATTTCAGTTCACAGTTTGTAGAGGTTTCAGTCCATAGTTGGTTGGTTACAAGGCAGGGCAGCTTAGCAGAGGGTTGTCATAGGGAAGAAACACTTCATGATGTGGAAAGCAGAAAAAAGCAAGCCAGTCTGACTTCTTTCAATACGCTTCCTTATATTCCATCCAGCCCACAAGCCTACTGATTGGTGACACCCCTATTTAGGGTGGGCATACCATTACTACACCCTTAATCTCAGTGTCACACCTCCAACCTACATTCACATACCCTCATCCAGTTGCCTTAAAATCACCCCCATCTATGACTACAGGGGTCTCTGTGTGTGGGGGGGTCATTTAGATACAAGCCATAGCACTGCCCGACACACTGAAGACAGAAATAGACAATATCATCTAAACAGGAAGAATAAAATAGTTAAATGAATATATTTTACAAATATCTTTGGGAATATTGACTCATTAAAAAATACACATAGCAAATGTCCATTATCTATATAGGAAATCAGAGCACTCTTGCTGCCTTAGCTCAAATCTTTGAATTCATATGTATTTTGCTTCTAATTGAATGAACATAAATTTTACCTTTTTAATAACTAAAGTTGTTTGAAAATTGAACTAAGAAGACTTTAGGTTCTTCACTTGGGGAAATATGGGAAAATCAACATCTCTTTCTGAATTTGGTTTCCTCATCTTTAAATGAGTGATGCTGGGACAGTCTGTCTACACTGCAGGCATTTTATGATTTCCAAATGAGATAACGTTAGAAAAATTTAAAAATTCTTCAAAAAATTACATATCTAAAAGTTAGCTCTCATTTTAGAGCTAATATTTTCCTAGAATTTAAGGAGGTACTTCCTATTCATTGAAATATTTCTCATAAAGTTGATATTTTTTTTTAAAGATTCACAACAGTAGAGTAGCTTTTCTATTATTGGTACATAGTAGAAATTCACAAATAAATTATTTCTTATTTTACTGTATCAGACACTTCCATGTGAAA
This sequence comes from Thryonomys swinderianus, assembly GCA_004025085.1. Taxonomy (NCBI): domain Eukaryota; kingdom Metazoa; phylum Chordata; class Mammalia; order Rodentia; family Thryonomyidae; genus Thryonomys; species Thryonomys swinderianus. The sequence continues at coordinate 17,311 of PVIC010000040.1, forward strand.
GAAAGTATTTGAGATTTATCATATATGTATTTTCTGTCTACACTTTAGTCTGGATGAAGTTTTCGAGTGCTTTTTGTACATTTTTGCTTGTTATGGATTTATTTTAGGAAAGGAAGAAAACATTGTTTAGTGTTAAAAATATAATATTTTTGCATTTAAGATATTATCTAGTTGCTGTATTTACTGTTTTAAACATTCTCCCAGGGAAAAATGTTCATCCTGAATTACAGTAGGTGACTTCTAAATGGATTGATTCTCACCCTGAAGTAAGTGAAATAACATTTTAATGCCATTTTCAAATTATAAATCTTGATGTGGCTTTGAAAGGTGAAATGAATAAAATTTTTGAGCTAAAAATGAATGAAAGATGAGGGCAATGCTTTTACTACTGCATACAATACACTCCATTTGTTCCTTTCTAATTTAAATAATATAATGGCTATTGAGAGATACCAACAATATATTTTTGTCAGCTTTTATTATACACAGATGACAATTACCAGGTTACTTTGGAATAGCCATTTTGGGCTTTCTGGTACATCTCTTTAAAGTTGTAAGTGGTCCCAGCCATATTTGCTTTCTTTAATTTTACAGGATTTAAAGGAAACAGAACCCTCTCCCTGGTGCCAAAGAGACAACTGAGAAAAGAGGCAGTGTTTTTCCCCCTCACAGGTGATGGAGTTTGTATAAAGAATAAAGCAGATAATGGCATGCTTGTCCTCCGAACAGATGGTGATGGTCTTGTTGCTAGGATAAGGCCTCAAGAATTTAGTTTTTAATTCCACATTATTTGCCTCAGTGCCATGAATATTCCTAGGTTTACTAAAGCCAAAAAAAAAATACAGAGAGAGAGAGAGAGAGAGAGAGAGACAGACAGACAGACAGACAGACAGAGACAGAGAGATAAACAGAGAGACAGAGAGACAGACAGGAAGAGAGAGAGCAAGATGGAAGTGGAGGGGGAGAGAGAAAGGGGGGAGAGAAGAGAGAGAGAGAGAGAGAGAGAGAGAGAGAGAGAGAGAGAGAGAGAGAGAGAGAGAGAGAGAGAGAGAGAGAGAGAGACGGAGGGAGGCCAGGTCAACAGAGCAACAGTGGCTGTTTGGAAAATGCCTGCTCAGCTGTCTGCAGTCACCTGGGCCTGAAAGGCAGGAAGGAAGGAGGATTGGTTTGGCAGGAAAACTGGGCCTTTGATGTCTTCAATACTAGTAGAAAAATACCCATTTCTTCCCATTAGAAGTCTGTTGACTTTCCTAATTAAGATAAACATGTTTCTGAAGGAATTAGATCTTCCAGCATGACATTTATAAAAACAACTATATATACATACAGGAATGGTTGCCAAGAATTTGGGCTGATGATGTTTGTATGAAGCATTTTATAGAAATATTTTAAAATAAGTGCTTCACTTGAAAGAGAGCGACTTTCATTCCCTCCAGTCAATTAAATATCTAATTTCAACTCTAGGAGATAATAACTGAAGTATTATTTTATAAATGAATGAACAGTTATAAAACTGTTAAACACATAGCCTCAAAGCATGAAAAATATATTCCTTTAATGGCTTTATTCTTTTATTTTCAATTCACTTCAGAAGATTTCCACTCATGTAATTTTCAGTGAAATGTTCCCAGTTTGAAGTTTCTTTTATCAAACAGAAGAGGAATGTGTGTTAGTATAGACTGGTAACCTAAAGGACTGGGAGCTTCCGAATGCTTCGGGGTAAGTGAGGTGTGGCTGTGTGGATTACTTGACAGAGGTGTGAGTCCATTTGCCCAACTTGGTCACTGTGGCCATCAAGCACACTGCAGGCTCCTCCTCCCAACACACACAGTACGGACACTAATCACTTCTCTCAGAATTACCTGGATGCAAATTTGATAATTTAGTCATTGACCCTTGAATGTTTATGAATAGTGTGACTAGCAGCACTTTAAGGCAATGTTGCAATTAAACCATGTCTTACAGTAAGATATTCCTGTTTGTCTGCTGTGTTCTACATGGGTTTAGGTGATGTTCCAGTATCTGCTAATGCCGAGAACCTTACTCAGTGCAGAGTCGTCATTAATAATATAGAGTTTAGAACTGTCACTGAAGCCTGTATTCTTCAGTCTAGCAACACAAATCACAGACTGTTATTGTTTCTTGAAGGCTGTCATTCATATCCAGTTTTTTCATTATTTTGTGAGGAAACACTGATATAGATTTTTCTATTTCTTATATATACAGCTTTTGTATTTATGACCGCAATTCTTCTGACAAAACATTCCTTTAGAGCCCCTTCTTGAAGAATGAATCACCTGGTTGGTATTATATTTCCTCTGGGCCTTTTAGTGAACTATTTGTATTGGCTGATTTAATTCAAAATGTTAATGACTGTTAATGACTCAAAAATGACTTCTTAGATAATGTGTTTGCTTTCTGGTAAAGATTTTAATGACACAAAATAACAATTGGTGATTAGAATTCTAAATGTTACAGGAATATGGGGGATAGAACAGATATTTTTGTCAGCAAGGAGTTTTACTATCTCTCAATTCATGCTATGTTAATGGCTGCCGTTTACTCTAGTTATCAGACCAGCCTTGATTTAGAAAGTTTTGCCATATTCAAATATGTGTGTCTGAAAACATGACAGATATCATAAACTGACTCTCTCTTTATACTATAAACTGTGCCTTCCATACAAGTAACCTTCATTTAAATAACCACTTGTTTTGGGAGTGCCCACTTACAAAACTATTTTGCCAAATTTACTTTTAAATTGATTTTTAAATTTATTTGTAGGGTGATGAGATCATCTTTCTTTTGGACTAACTTATTTGTATTACATGTACTCATCACAGAATACATATCCTTAAATGTTTTGCCTTTATCAAATAAATGTGTCAATGAGTTTCACCTGATATACAAGTCATATGTTGATTTGATATATTCATCCAGTTTGATTATTGTTTCCCATGTTAGTAAATAGAGAAATAAAATAAATTGTTATATAAATTTGTCTGTATAATATATATATATATATATATATGTTTTCAAATAAAATTCTGTACTTAAATATCATTTAAATTTGAATGTTTTGTATTGACAGTTTCTCACTTTATGTTTGTTATTTTTAATTTTCAGCAGTGTATGTGCTTTGCGTATGCTTTGTATTTAGACTTTATTTGAGGAGAAAAAAAATACTTTCATATTTCAGTTACCAGATCATTGAAAATCTTAATTTAGCAACTGTGAAGCCCTGTTGAGTGTGGTCTTAAATCTCCCCCTCCCCTTTGAAATAAAGAGAGTTCATGCTGGCAGCAGACTTTTAAAATGTGGATTTATGAGTACTCCCACTTAACACTCATAATTCCAATGACCACTAAGTAAGCTTTGGAATAAAAAGCAAAATGTGAAAGGTCATGACTGGCATTGTGGGAATCATACTGGGTTCACAGGGGTAAGTTACTTCTGAGTGAGACATTCCACTGGTTGTGCCTATCCATGAGCACAAAGTAGAGGACTTACAAAGGTGTCTGTGGGGAAGAGGGAAAAAAATTAAAGCTACAGAAACTAATCACACTTCTCTCTCTTTCTTTGTATGCCTTGTTTTGTACACATGAACTCAGTTTATTTCTTCATTTCAATATAGTGTTTCTATTTCCTGACAAACCACATACAGTATGATATAGAGAGAAATGTCACTATATTATTGGATGATTTCCTGTGAGAGCCCTACAGGGATTCTGAGCCTGTACAACAAAGTTCCATAATTGTACTAACTTGCTCGGTGCGTAAGTCTTACAGAAGGAACAAACTGTGAAAATTATGCCTGCTATTTTTGGTAAGGATGTTGTCAATCTGTTTAAGAAAACTTTTTATTACCCAGAAGATTGTTCCCTGCTTATTATATTGCTTACACTGTGTTCAAATTGTGTGATTGTTTAGTCTTAAATGAATTCCACTGCATGTAGATTTTGTAGGGATCTCTAAACAGTGGGTAGTTTCATTACACATCACAGCTAAGAATATTGTACATTCAGGCAAATGCAGAAGAGATAAATTGTTAGCTTTAGTTATTTGATCATAGGCCATTACTATGTAATGAAAGGAGTGTCAGCATGTGAACATATGTGAAACATGTAGAAAAAGTGAAAACTGTTATTAGTATTTTGTGTTTCTATATTTGAATTAACAAATGTCTTGATATCTTATTTCTTTATAATCTCTAAAAAGCCTAAATTTGTATTCTATATACAGTTGACTAAATATTTGTTGCATAAAACAAATAATTAATTAGGATAGTATGGAAATTTAATGAAAGTCCAACTTAATGTTTCAACTTTAAAAGAATAAAGGGAGTAAATTTAGGAAGGTTATTTGGAGAGGATTTGGCATTAGAATAAAAGTGGGACAATCAATTGAGAAAATTAGCATTCGGTCTCAAATCAAAATTCTCTAATTCCTTGGTGGTAGACTAGCTGAAAAGAAAGGATGACAGAAGCAAGAAAGGAACATGGCAACTTTACAGATTCTGATGTATTGCCTGAGAGAGAATAATTTGTGCCTAATGGAAAGTTTTGAGACTAGGAGTAAGTTCGCTGGATTTATAAGGATTTGAAGCCTCTCTGAAGTTGAGAAAAGAGAGAAATAATTCTGGTCAGCATGTGTAAGCAGGCTAGCAACTGCTCTTGTACACTGAGAACCTTGCTGAGTTCAACACAGATTAATACCCTGATCATCATGTAGTATCTGAACTATATGTTCCCTACTATTTTCAGTACAAATTGTGAAGGTTATGAAGATTGACTTGCTATCTTAACCTGATTTCATCTTATTTTATTCTTTAAAGGGAGGTTAAATATTACTGAAAACGAATGTTCATATATTCTGTAGATTAAAATATGATCTTTAATGTTTAAAAGAACAGATTATTTTTACCAGTATTATTAGTCCTTGTAGATTATTCTTTAAAATAGTCTCTTTCTATTCTTATTTTACACTTTATCCTGAGATTAATACTTTGAAAGAATAGTGGTGAGAAGAAAGAAATAATAAACATGCTTATATATTCTAGAATACCCTCGAGATTGGAAAATTTTTGTTCATAATAATGCAAGAACAGGGTGACTCAAAAAAGAGCCAAACTTACTCAGTGATCATTCTGTAGACCTGAGAGTTTGAGTATGAAAATAATGATATTTGGTAATTCTTTTGAACAATACCCAAAGGGGATTTTTAAAAAACTTACTATTTTTTTGCAGAGTGAAGGTGGGCAGACATGAGAAGGAAATAAATTTAGCTCATAATTATTTGGCAAGTACTATCCTACCTACTACTAAATGTTTCTTTCTTTCTTTTGAAAATATTTAATTTTTACAAAAATTATCTAGAATAAATATTATGATCTTGATATAGCATAGATGCAAACAGATTTATAAGGATCAAATAACCTACTCAAGTTCACCAAAGGTTCACTTTTCTTGTTTCTCAGTGCCTAATAGGGACTGTTACCCTACTAGTGCTTATTAAGTATATATTTAACTTAACATTTCTTCTGTCTCCAAAGCCTGTGCACATTATTTAGATTAGGCCTTATCTGTTTGTAGTACACTTCAGTTAACCAGTAGAGTTTTGCTGATAATTATAAAATACTTCTCAGTAGGAAATTGGTGAAACTCTTCATTATCAATTGCCTATGTGGCTTGCTTGTATCCAAGCCATATTCCATTAGTTCAACAGAAGCCAAGTGTAGGCTGCCCCTTGACATGACAGGTCTAACCAATCTGGTCATCAGACCAGACACTCTTTCTGCAGTTGACTTGATTGACATTCTTCATTTCCCTTCAGTGGCAAGAAAGGTGCAAGCTCCCTACATTCTCTTAATTAGAAACCAGCTATTCTTCATATTTTGGGTTGTATTGTATACAAAATTTTTATTTTTCTCTGTTTTCAGCTTCTAGATTGCTTCTAGACACAAATCATGTCTAAATTGTGTATTACTGACCGGTGGTGTCTAACACATAACCTAAATTATAGTACTTATGAGCTATGTTCTGGGTTAATGAACAAATGTTATGCTCAGTGGTTACTGTTGATGGATGTAAGTTTCTGAATGTGCACTGTCACTTTTCCTAACTTTACAACTGCAAGTTATCTCTCTTCTCCGATGGATTTGTTCATGTGAAGTGCTATGACAGACTATCTCAGACTGTATAGCTTAAAAATTGGATTTTTTTTCTTCTGGTTCTAGATATTAGAAATCTAGGAGATCAAAGGATTAGAAGTTTTGCTTTCCTCTGCTGTCTGTCTCACTCCTTGGCTTGGGGATGATGCCCTTCTTCCTGAAGGCCATTCCTGACTGCTATGTTCTCTGCTCTTGGGATACGGACACCAGTCAGATTAGATTAGAGCTCAGCTGAACTAGTCTCCCTTTCATTACCTCTTTGTAGGTGGTATCTCCCTCTGCCGTAAAACATTTGAGGTATGGGATTTGAAGATTTAGCATACATTTTAAGGGGGCTTAATTCAGGCCATAACACTACATGATAAGTGAGGAATAGAAGAAAACTAAAAATATTCCTTCTTTTATTAGTTCTACACTCTAGGGAGCAGAATGAAAATTCTACCTCTATATGAAAGAGAGAATAGGGGAATCAATATCTTTCTTCCAAAATTTTATATTCTCTAGGTGAGTGAAATGCAAATATTTTAGATCAAGCTTCCCAATGTTAGCATGATCTGTAATCCAAATTTCCTCCAATAAAAGCTTTACACAAGCTAATACATTGTACCTATCAATGCCCATGTAAGTCTTTGTTTACAATGTGTAATTCATAGAATTTTCTAACTTTGAATAAGAAAATATATATACTGGCTCATTAGTTGCTTGAAAATATGTTGCAACTTACTCATAAAATGGTCTCTTTATTTTTATTTTATATTAATTTGGGTGATAGTATCACACTATTGACTTACTCACTGACTTAATCATAAGAAGTAATCTTCAATTTGGCTTCTTTTAGGTATTTTCCTAACCTAAATATTATAAGAATTGGCATCCGAGCAATATATTTACCATATCAAATCTTACAATATGGGACAGTGACTTAAATTGTTTGAGCAGTAAGAAACAAAGAAAAATATTAGAAAATGACATATATTAGAGATTTATATTTCATAATGCTAAACATTTGGTTGTTAAAACTATTGCATACAACAACCCAGAAGACAGATGCCATCTAGGAACAGCTGTAAGAGCCAGAATAGTTGCTGCATTTGGGAAGATTATATAAGAATAAGATGATCTCAGCAAAGATTACTCTGTTTTTTTTTTTAACCCTTGTATCTCTATTGGTACATTGTATATACACATCATGATCATACTCAATATTGGGAATTTGTACCAGTACATGACACAATTTAATTTTCATTTTTCCCCATTCCCCAATCCACCCCACAAACCTCCACTCCATAAATACATAAACTTTGTTTGCATTCTTTTTATTACCATTACATTTATTACTCTGATTTTTAAGTAAAGATTATTGCTTCTGAACTACAAAGAATTTTTTAAAAAAAGCTGAAAAATACTCTGTCCAAAATCTCGAAAGCATTCCTCATTCAAACAAACAAAAACAAACAAACCTGACTCAATCTAATGGAATAGATAAAATTAAGAGGTATTTCTGGAATGACAATATGGGAGGAATTCTGCAGTCTCCTTCCCATTTAAACTTTTTTTTTTTTAAAGTAAGCACTTTGAAATGGCCCCATAGATTCTAAAATTATGGAGGGTGTGGAGGAGTCTGAGTTAAGTGAGCTAAGTCTCCCCATCTCCTACTCCTCAGGAACACAGAAAATCCTCTTCAGATTACTACAGGCAACATGACGGACCTCTGTTCTCTCCCAGATCCCAGTCGGTGGGCAGTCTTCCTGGGAGGAACAGGCTCTCAGTGTTTCTCACCCTGTCTCAGTTACCAGTTGTTCATGCTAAGCCTGTAGAGGGTGGTTGAGATCTCTCGATGCTGGCAAGGCACTCTGCTGTGGAGGGGGCCTCACCAGAGAAACCCATGAGCTGCTGCCTGTGCTTGCTCTGGTTCCAAGGGTACAGGGCTCCCTGCTGAGAGAGGCAAACTGAAGCTACCTCCAACTGGTCTCCACACTACAGTGTACAGAGTAATAAACTTCTTAAGGCGTGTGTCTTACTGGAACATAGTACCCAACTTAATCACTTAAAGGAGGAAAGGTTTATTTTGATGCACAATTTATAGAGCTGGTTGGCTCCCAGGTGACACAGTATGGTTGAAGGCCCTAGGCAGAAAACAGCTGCTCACATCACGACATTCAGGAGGAAGAGTCAAGGGAGGTGCCATGAAGGGTGATGATCCTTCTGGGTCATGACCACAGTGACCTTCCTCTTCCCATCACATCCCATCTTCTAACAACAAGTCAGCAATAATAACCCCTTTGATCCAGTCACCTTTTCCAAGTCCCACCTCTGAGCACATAGGATTCTTTTTTTTTTC
>PVIC010000040.1:25920-192676 GCA_004025085.1 Thryonomys swinderianus
GCTTTTTGGAGACAGGGTCTCGCTTTGTAGTTCAGGCTGGCCCTGAGCTCACTATGGTGCCCAGGCAAGCCGCCGCGAACTCAGCAATCCTCCTGTCTCTGCCTCCCGAGTGCTGGGATGACAGGCGTGAGCCACCACGCCCAGCATTATATGTGGTAACCAGGGATCGAACTCAGGTCCTTGCGCTTGCGAGGCAGGCACCGGAACCACTGAGCTAACACCCCGGCCCGCACATAGGATTCTTGAAGGATAGCTAAACATAAACCATAATAAGGTATCACAGATAAACAAAGACAGAGGAAAAAATAATCAGAGACAGAAAGAATGGCATACAAATAAAGAATTAAAATGGCAGGCATAAATTTAATTATGTCATAGTACATTAAACATTTTTAGAAAAATAATATAATAAGAAATAGATCATGAGCATAGCCAAAATAATGACACTTTACATTTAAAGATATACTAGATTGAAGGTGAAAAAATGAAAAAAAAGTTTATTGTGTAAGCAGCAACTGTGAGAAATTGCAATTTTTCTAATATCAGAAAAAATAAATCCACAACAAAATGTTACTAGATAACAGAAATATTTTATAAGAATAAATGGGTAAAATAAAGAAAACATGCAAATTACATAACAACTAATGTCTTACTTAATGGTGAAAGAAGGGATGATTTCCCTCTAAGAACAAGGCAAAGATATTTCTATTCAATATATTCTAAGAAATGGGTCCAAAAAACCCATAAAAACTAGAGGAAAGAAATAAACTATGCACAGATTTGTTTTTTATACAGCATATTTAGCAAATCACTCATAGAACTAATAAATGTGTTCAGTAAATTTGAATACAAAATCAATATTTAAAAATTTATTTTATTTCTATACACTTGTCATGAACAGTATGATAGATAGAAATAGTATGAAAATACAATTTTATTTATAACAGAATAATAAAATGTTTATGAATAAGCTTAAGGGAGGACAAAAATTCTATTAAAGCTTGAAAATATTAAAAGAATAATAGAAGCTTAAATAAATGGAAAATATTCATTTTCTTGCACAGGAGAACTTCATTAAGATGTCCATATGCTCCAGTTATATCTCAATAAAAGTGATGTTAATGAAGTAAGTTATCTTCTCACACAAGTTTTTGATGACTCAAAGTAGCTACCTTCAGTTAAAGAGAAAGATATAAACACTAGAAATCAAATTAAGACAACGAAAAAGCAATGATGGATTAAACAAATGAGTATAAGAGGCCCAAGTTTTAGATTTGAAAAAAGAGTTTAGAAAATGATTATTAACTCATGGAAATGAGTGAATACATATGGAAGAGAAGTTGATTAAGATTTTGAAGGATGTTCATCATCCATAAAATAATAATTACTGTTTTACAACCTTGATTGTAGAATAATCTCCAGATCCCAAATTTACTTTAGCAGACAATAGACAGTGACATCTGAAAAAGAGCACATTTTTCATTGCTTACTTCAGATACTGCTGTCTAGGACAGCAAACAGGGGAAAGTGTTCCAGCAAGTGAGGTCAGGGTCATGTAGAACGAAACACCCAGAAATCTCTCCTGGAGAGTTCAACTGGGGACTTGAATTTTACCAAATTCTCATAAATCTAGGCTTCACTGAATGGACTGGTGATTACTGTATGTCTTCCATCTTACCTATTTTATACTTAGTGTCTATTAAAGTGACCTTGTTTCTGTACTATTGGTGAAAAGGTGTACTGTGAGCTGGCCACAGTTCATATGTCACGAGACCACCAATCTACCTTCAGTTGAACAGGGTGGACCAATAACTCAGTGACTCACAAACAAGCTAGATACTGTAAGTAGACTGTCATTTTTCAAGGAATTATTGATTGCGCTCTGTGTGTGTGGGGGTGAACATGACCTAGTGACAAGAGGAACAAAAATTCAGTCTTCGTTCTTTATGACCACATGGCTATGTTTCTGTTTGTCTACATCTAACGATGACCATTTGATGAGTTCTAACCAACAGAATTAGAGTAGGAGAGATGGACAGCACATCACATTCATGCTCATTAAAGGTCACAACATATCCGTCTCCAGTCTCCTTTCTGTATTTACTGGTTAGGTGAGAGAAACTCTCCAGGAGAACCTTGGAAGCCTTGTGTTGGATATGACACTGCTTCCATCAACGTAGGTGTAGGAAAATATACCAAAGGGCTCCAGTAACATGCTTACCATCTCAGGCTATTATTTAAATGAAATTCTCTTAAATTTGCACTATTATATAGTACTAATCTGCTTGACTTGAAAAGACATTAGCCTCCCATAAGTAACATAACTCTTCCCTGTACTCATTGAGTTTAATAAGTTGTTCTCACTGGAAGTCTAATGTTTTGAGTGATTCATATGCACCTAGGTAGTGTTTTCAATGGCTTCTCAATCTGTTTACCTTCTAGCAAAGATGGTTACTTCGAATTTTGTGTCTTTCTCCTTGCCTCTGATCTTATCTGTAGCTTTATCTTAGTAATTTTTAGCTGTATGAATTGTACACCTATAATATGTTTTTAAACAAAATAGAAAACACGAAGAATCTGGGCTTAAGGTTTATAGATGACATAAACATAAATTATGGTTACTCTGCTTTCCCATTCCACTCTATACACTAGGATGTTAATGTCTTAAAAATCATGTCCTTATACCATCTGGGGAGTATATGTAACATTTTCCCAAAACTTTCAATCTGAAATGTTGAAACATTTCTAGAAAGTAGCATATTTAAAAATAACCCAGAGAGTTACTCATTTAAATAATTTATTTTTCAATCAGGGACATCAGTTTGATGATTAATACTCTGTATTCATTTTCTCCTTTAAGAAAAGTGAAACAAACAGTTTTGCACGCTGTGTATATAATTCATTTAGGTGTTGAAGTCTGAGCCTACACTTGTAAGGGAAAATTTCGAATAAGGCATAATTAATATGCCACGTTAGGAGGAGCAGTGGGATGAGGAGGCAGCAGTACATGGACCCTCCTGATGTTCTTGCCGTGTATGTGTGGAAAGGTGAAATTAAAGTTAATGCAAAAAGAAAGAGCCAGATTTGCAAGCTTCTATCTTTGAGTTCATGCCAAAGTAAATAGGTAGATCTGTGACTATCTTCCTCTGGAAGTGTGGAAAGTGCAGGTTGAATAAGACAGATGGAGACACAGCACAGAATAGAAAAGATCAGAGTGTGTTCTGGGAGTGTAACCTTTTATTTTCCATTCCATTGTCATTTACTGAGAGAAACGTAAAAACAAACAACAACAATATGCAAACAACAATAAAGCCATTTAGAATCTCTCTCTCTGAGTTTCTCTCGAATAAGGAGGACTGACAGCTGTCCTTCTATGTTTTCTATTAAGATGTTATATATTGAGGTGGAAGCACTGGAGAAACTAAAGCCTCATATTTGCTTCATCTGTCTTCCATGAAATTTTGACCTTGCCATCACTACCACAGGAAGTTCATATTTCAATTTAGACCAGAAGGTTTTCTGGGTACCCTTCTATTTTGATTTTCAAGTATTTCCAATAAGATCTGATGAATTCAATTCTTCATCAGGATATAGAATGATGAAAGTGTTCCGTTCTATCAGCGTGCCAACTGGTCTTGATCACTTCAAATAGAAAGTGCCACTTCTTTTCATCAAACTTCTAGCTGATTTCAGATCCTTTCAGAAGCAGTGTAGGGAAGGAAGGCTCTTCTTTCTAGACTTGGCTGTTGCTCCAAAGGTTTCATATCTGTCCAAAGCTACCAGTGAATCATTAGGCCAGTAAATCACCCAAAACAGTGGAAATCTTTTCACGTGTATCACTTCTGTTCTATCTGGCAAATGATGTCTGGCATGCCTAATCGTAGAAATGTACAGATAGCTTTACACAAAATGTTAGTGCTCTGAGGTGAAAGACCTCAAAGCTGAGAATCAGGAAGCTCGCTCTTTCAGTGTTCAGATCCCCAGAGAGAGCTGTGCCCAGTTCAAGTACCTTTTTAAAGAGGAGCAAAAACTTCTACTGGGCCCAGGGGCAGAAAATGATGGTGGTGGCCCTGAGGATGTTTCACCCGAGAATGTGACGCATTGTGGCAGCCATGGCAGCCCTCATACAGGATTTTGCACCACAGGAAAAAAAGCAAAATCAGAAAAAATTAGGAACAAAATGCAGAAGCAGAGGAGTTTGGCTAAACAAAAATAATATTATTTTCTGAAACAGTAATCATTAATTTATAGTAGTAATGTCTACACCACTGAAACCAGTATAGTGGCCATTTGTAGTTCTTTTATTAAATATGTTTAAAAATTTTGAGAAAGAAGTATTTGCATTTCAAGATATAGAGTAAGAGTGCATAAAGAAAATGTAGTTACACACAATGAAGTACTAGTCTGCTGTAAAGAACTTGAAGAATTAGTAGTTAAAAGGAAGCAACTTGATTAAATCAAACACAAATTTAAATATTGCATAATTTCTCTTATTTGAGAAACTAAAAGTATATGTGTGCAAATGAAGGGTAAAATGGTAGATAAATAGAAAATGGAGAAAGGTTTGGATGATTCCTCAAATTACCTCTTTCTCTGTTTAAAAATAATTTTAGCAGGCCAGAGATTTAGTGCAGTGGTTCTGGCGCCTGCCTCGCAAGCGCAAGGTCCTGAGTTCAATCCTGGTGACCACATACAGTGCTGGGCATGGCGACCCACGCCCACCAGCAATCAATACCACATACCACATACCACAGTGCTGGGCGTGGTGGCTCACGTCTGTAATCCGAGCACTCCGGAGGCAGAGACAGGAGGATAGCTGAGTTCGAGGCTTGCCTGGGCTACATAGTGAGCTCAGGGCCAGCCTGAACTACAAAGTGAGACCCTGTCTCAAAATTAAAAAAAAAAAAATATATATATGCAGATGTTAACTTATTTCATTTATACTACTAGTGTCTCCTAGGTCACTGAAAAGAAAATAAGTCTTGTTCTCTGAGTAACTACTTTGAAGATACAGTACCTATTTAATATAGGGCATCAACTATTGTTATTACCTGATGGTCTTTGCTGTGAAATGTTGTATTATTGTTTCATAAAGTTAAAAAAAATTTAAAAGTTAAAAAAAGAATTCCCACTCAAGAATCACAGGAATTGAAATGTGTACTAGATTCAAATCTTTTCCAAATTGGATATTTTTATATTTTATTTCTTTTTGTTTTCTTATAGATAAAGTACAAATGACTGAAATAGATATGGTTGTCGCAAATATTTAGTAATAGATTTAAGGTATTTAGCACAGACCTATAAGAAAAAGTGATCAATAAATGAAGAATACTTATCATGATTATTAATTCATTACTTCCATCCTTAAGAATTGTGCATAATGATATCCCCAAAACATTGTACGTTAGCTACTTTTCTCACTGCTGAGAAAAAATACCTGACACCTAAAGTTAAAGGGGAAAAGGTTGAATTATCTCATGATTTGTAGAGGTTTCGGTCCATAATAAACTGGCTCCAAGGCAGGGTGGCTTGGCAGAGGGGCATCATAAAGGAGAAACACTTCATGGTGGGCAGAAGGTAGCAAAGCTAGCAAGGGGTGACCACAGGCCTTCTGATCCTGTATATCTTACTCTGGCTACTTTGGGCAGGCAGCACTCATGCCAGTAACCCAATGGGCCTTGATCCTAGCGCTGCACTGTGAATCAGTCCCAGCATCATGTACTCTAGATCCAGCCACCTCTGAAAAAGCTCCCCCTTTGACTGCATGAGACTTTTGGGGGGATATCTAGATATAAGCCATAAGTATTCAACAGATTTTTCCTATAAGAGACTGTCAATACAGCTAATATTTGATTTTTAGTAGTTTAAAAAGTTACAGGATACGATTATTTAAAAATCATTAACATTTGCATCTTTTTTTTTTTTACAAGATTGTTGTTAATATAATGCTACATTCTGGGTTTGAATAGAAAGTCCAGTTAGTCTTTCATTTATTTTAAAAAAAGGACAATCACAAAGTATATGTGCTATGAATGAGCACACAGGAAGTCTAATTGAGGAAAATCAAATTACTTTTGTTCTCTTTGGGATATCTGTGCATGAACCGAGACTTCTTTTATTCAGCATTCCAAAATGTTCCTCCGTGATTATAGGAAGGTCCATTTTGTGATAGTGTATAGTCATTAGTTACTTGCTCACCATTAATGTCATTGAGCATTTAGGAAATAAATGAGCACAGGTTTTAGTTGTCTTTGGTGTAGTGAAGGCTTAAAATTTCATATTATAAAAACTTAGAATAAATAGCAAGAAAATTTAGATGAAAACAAAATTATACAGAAGAAATTCACATTAATAGCCTTGAATGTCTAATTAATTTAATGCCATTTAGCTTCCATTCACATAAACAGGTTCGATTTTTATAGGATTCTGTATTTGGTTATATAGGAGCTGTGATTTCTAGGAGCTACTTGAAAACTACATTCTGCTCTCTTTTTCTCTCCTTTCATAAATTTTTGTGTTACAAAACTGTTAGTCATAAAAAGGCATTTATAGTTTGATGTAATTTTCTTTTTTATTTATTTTGTTTAAAAATGCAGTTTTAAAAGTAATAAAGCCTTTCCTTCTTAAATCTTCAATCTTTTTTTTTCCTAAGGGAAGATTAATTTGTAAATATGCTAATGGATTTGTATATTATTAAACTTTCCCAAGAAAAATTACATTACTTCATATGAATGAACACATCTATCTTATTCAATTTATAAACTAATGGTTGAAAACCCCCAAACTGCTTCCTACTATGTGTTTTATGACTGAAATGACTGCAGGCACAGCCACAAACTTGGCATTTCGCAGCAAATTTATCGGACGAATTTTTTTTTCAGTTCTTTTATTGAATTTTCTTCATTTAGCTGTATGTGGATTCCAGCTAATAAAATGCAATTCCTCTTACCAAAAGGTGAAAAAGTAAACATGTTGCTCAAAATAGAAGCCATTTTTTAAACAGGAAGTTGAGTAAAAAGGACAAAGCTTAGTTTAAAAGCGGTGTCGGTGGTGGAGATGCTGTGATGAAAAGGTTCCCACAGCCAACTTTCACGAAAACAGCAGGGTAGTTTGTCCGTGAGAGGATGAGCTGAGAGCTCGGTGATTCTGTAAGGGAGCTTTAACATTATGCATGAGAAATATAACCCTCCTCAATCTTAGTCAGTTCTTTATTACTTGTTCTCCATAGTTAGATCATTCCCTTGCATAAATTACTTGTGGAGTGAACCCAAAGTCCTAGTGCCCTGCCGGAATCATGAGAGGATCCTCAGAGGGGCGATGGGATGTGGCCCCCAAGAGATACTCTGAACTCTGCAGTAGAATGTGCGTTCCTCAGGTATCTCACGGTGAAGTACTTGGGAGACCGGCTGGGCTCTTAAGGAGGATGGACAGAAGGAGAAAGGATTCTAAAACATTAACACTAGTAGTCCCACAGAGACCTAGGCATGAATCTCTTGGATTTCTCATACTTTCCTAATGCTTATGTACTCTGTTTCATAAAGGTTTTCTATAAATAATTTGAAATAATTTAATTCAAGGGAAAATTACTGTCAGGGCAATTATGGTTGCTAGCTTATTACCAAATATTTCATAGAGGAGGCCCTTAGCAGAGTCCTGTGGAATGTGAGGAGAAATAGGTTCTGCTTATCAGTCTCAACAAAGGTAAGAATACAGCTTTGGAAAGTGGTTTATACTAATGTAAGGCCTCAGTTTATTTAGCTCTTCAAAATGGCCTTCTCTTTCAGTATTTCATTAAACTTGACAAAAACTCAGGAAAAGTGACTTTTTTTTGTGGGGGACAGAAGTTGGACCAATTGACTCCCTCAATTTATGAAGTAATGTAGATTGAATTTACTAGACTGTTTTGCCTGCATATGATAGGAATCCAATTTAAACTGGTTTATAGTGAGTGTTAATAGGAAAGAAAAAAAGTTAAGTTTGTGAATAAATGAAAATTCTGGAAATATTATTAGAATTAGACTTTGCCCTGTTCTGGTGCTCACACCATGCTCATAGGAAGTGGTCAACTTCCAGCTCTTGGGTCTCTTATTTGTTGTCATTATTGTTAGCTATTTTCTATCTCTGAGCCCCAGATAGTCAGGACATGCATAGGATTTTTATTTTCCATTGGTTTCAGCAATTCTAGGGCTGTCCTTGTACATATCAGATCACATCCTCGCCCTTGGAGCTACATTGCAAGGATCCTCCCACATTCAGGGAGAGTAGGATACTGGGGTAAAAGCAAGACGAATGTGTGACTTCCAGGCAGAATGAACACATTGCTACTGTCATTATTAGGGAAAGGAGTGGCATAATAAATGGGCACGAGAACTCCAATGATAAAATCACCACGGGGCAGTGTGTTGGCTACTCAGAATATGCTTTGTGGAGGCCATGCCATTCCAGTTCATATTCTTGGCTGAAATCTTGCCTGCATGGGTATATATGCAGCAACATGAGTATTCTTGGCCTATGAGTATACAGGTTTTTTTGTTCTTTTTTTTGTTTGTTTGTTTTAAACATTATCTACAAGTCTTGTTTCTTCTAACTGGGGTATAAAACAGGAGGCACCCTCTTACAATCTTTTATTGCAATTCTCTGGTGCTTCTCTTCTCAATGTACTTCTCTAAGAACCTAGAACAGGGTTGGACTTAAAGAAGAGTCTAAGTATATGCTTTCGATGGACGGGTGTTTTTCATCTGAAGGAATTCTCAGGGATGTTTCTCAAAGCCTGTTCCAGCTGAGAGGTACATTTGTTTTCCATCTTTCCGTATAACTTCAGGAGGCTGAATATGTCCTTTTAACATGCCTGCAGGTTTCTGTGCTTTCTCTCACACCACCAACGCTTTGTCTGGCAGAAGCTGGGATCACGGCTGCTGTCTTTCTTCCACACTGATGGGTTGTGCTTCACTGAGTTTTGCTTCATGCTGCTTCCCTGATCCGCTTTGCATAACTGCCTGGAAGAAAGTACTTTTGTGGATAATCCAAAAGAGGGAAATATATTGAGCATTATTTTGCTTGGGCATATTTCGTGGGTTAAATGCATCAGAAATACTATTCCAGAGAAATCCTATATACAGTTAGCATTTCTCAAATCCTAACAGTGGTGAACTTGTTTTAGAGCATATATGATACACTGTAATTAGAAAACAACCAAATCTTTACAATAATTTCCTTAAAGCACAGGATTTCAGTGGCCTGTAAGAATTCTTCATTTGGCTTTGGGAAAGGGCTTCAGAGGTAATATAGCCCAGGGATAGAAAATAGATTCCTCTTGTGTGCCAAATTTGATCAGTTGGTGGTGGTTGCCTGGAGAGCTGTGTTAAGAAAGAATTTATGGCAAAGTCCAGACGCAGTGGAGACAAGTGCTGGAATAGATTTTTTCATGTCTACCACAGTTAAAGAAGGGGAGAGCGTCACCATATGCAGCATATATTTGCCCACTCAGTGAAGTCTCCCACTTTAAAAAAAAATTAGTTCAAGATCACATTCTTAGTTAGTAATAGAACCCAGTCTGTTTAGCTCAATCTCTTCGTATTTCCTCAAAAGCTCTTTCCAAAGGAGTTATTTGCCAAATGACTGGCAAAGCCAGTCAGAATTGAGTCCGATATTTTATTAATCTCAACAACATTAGCTAAATGGATTATGTAACTGAACTGTAGATTCCCCTCTTAACTAAGAAATCACCAAATATTTGTTGAGCATGTACTACGTGATAGGTAGACTTGGTATACTCTTGAACATGCTCCTGAGTTCTGGCCATTTCTCCACCAGCAGAAAAGAAGTGGGTTGTTGTTTCATAATTTATCTCTTCTGTGTTGTTTTTCTTTCTCTCACTATCAGTTTAGTTCCTTCTTTGATCCATAATTCTACTAACCAAAGAAAGATGAAGGATAAGCACAGAGGCATTTAACTGATGTATCCTTTCTAAATTGTATACTTCCTAAACAAGTACTGCCCTTTGGACTCTCATGAAAATGGAAGTATATTCAAATGAATCAGCAGCACATTATGGACCTGGCTTTTAATAACAGGTGTCTAACGTGTGCATGAGACATGCAAAATATGCTGATGCAAATGGATGATTGCATGTGCAAAAATATGCAGATTAATGTGCAAACAGATGTTCAAATAATTTTCCATTATTGCATGCCATTACCCTTTCTGAATACACAACTGCATAACTTGTATACAGATATGTTTGCTTTATTTGTATTTCATGTGTGCAATTTATACAAATCTTTTCAAGGACTGATCTCCATCATATCCTTAACTGGAAGCCTTAACCTCCCAATATCTTTTCAGTTCTCCAAGACAGTTATCTGCAGGAAGAGGAAAGTACTGTGAATTACCATTAGAAAGCTTGATATCACCAGAAGATAAATGCTAAATTTTATCTGTCTCTCTCTTTGTTAAAAACATGGTCCTTTCCTATCAATACAGCTTTTGATGTCAGTATAATAAAATGTGAAATCTGTGCAGATTCTCAAACTGTCAAAACAACAGTATGCACTTAATGAAACTTATCTAGCTCTTGGTAAGTGTTTCTCTTTTTTCGTTGTTGTCTTATATTGTTGGTTTTTTCTTACATTCCATTTCCAAGGAGTTATCAGAGTTTGTAGGTAATCTCATGAAATATATCTTTGATTTTAAAGTGAAAGAAACCTTGGTTTATGAAATCTTTTAGAGATATTTTGGGGAAAATTTTAGATTTCAAATAAAAAAATAGAACTTGTAGTTAGGATCTCATTTATGTACCAAACATTTTAGATGATCTACTTTGTTATCTGTTTCTTAACATAACACGGTAAAAGTAAGCTTAATATTGTTTTCTGTGACTCTCAACATCATGTTTTAAGTAATACATTTCTGAAAAAAATATTTTTCTATATCAAAGATTATTCTCAAGCTGAGTTTTAGGATAATTTAGTTTAAAAATTTCCATATTTTACTTCATTAACGTGGTATTTCTGCTGTCATCATTATTTTCCCATTATTGAAATGCCTATTTTTCTGCCTTCTAGAATAGAGACATCAATGCCTAGATAGAATTTAAACACCAAATGTTTTAGGGGATGAAAAGGAGAAAGACATGAAAGCTATTTAGAGAATTACTTTTCTGTTTTATAAAGGAAAATATGGTAACTCTGTTCTTATTCAATAACCAATGAAATTATGACTAAAATGAAAGTTTTTTATTGTGACAATTAATAGATTGTGTATGTGCGGTGAGGGGTACTTTAGTGTGGTTGCTTTTATTCTAGGTGTAGTTAAAGATTATGTTGGAAAGTAATATTTAAGGTGTAGCATCTTATTTGTAATCTGTGAAGAAAGTTTCATATGTTTCTGATGCTGCAATCTGAAGCTAAACTAATATAAAAGTGAAATGTTTGTTCTTTTCTGAAGTCCCCTCCCCTCCGCCGCGGCTTACTCTTATGAGTTCCGAAGCATTAACCCGAAAGGCCCATCCATTTGCGTCGTTCGGCTGCGCTTGCTTGTGGACAGGACCCTGTCTGTCTGTTTCCTCTAGTGCACTATTTTGTTTGTACTACTGTAATCATCTTACTGGCCCAGATCTGTGTGGGTGTGCTGGCAGCTTTACAACAAAGTTACATGGGAACAGAGTTAAGGTTGAATATTTATTAGAAGAAGCCATCTGGCGTCAGGCTGTCTGTACAGGGGGGCTCGTTTCTTTAGTAGGCTCCCCTCTCTCTCTATAGCTCTTCCTCCCTTTCTCTTTCCTCTTCTCTCTCCCTGGTCCTCATTTCACAGTTCTGAAAAAGTTGAATGCGGCTCTCTAACCCATTAATTTTGTCCTTTGCATTTATGTTCTTTAAAAAAAAATGCCATATCACTGTTTCTTTTAGAGTTTTTCTCTTTTCATGGAGGCAGCCTCTTTCAACCATGGCAGATCTGGCCCATGCAAGGTCACAGAGCAAGGCTGCAGGACGGCCATAGCGGAATGGCGGTCCTACGGCCTATGTGGGCTCACAATTCATCCTAAACATTCATTTTCTATGTATGCTTTGCCCTTTTTAATTTAATTTAATTTAATTTAATTTAATTTTATTATTTTATTATTTTATTTTATTTACTTTCAGTGAGCAAAATAGTTTAAGCACACCTGTCTTTGGAGCCCCCTGAAGGTCCACATGAGCAACGGGACACACTCCTGGGGAGGAGGCGGGTGCCTTAACGTTGCCCCACCTTGCTCCACCTCCACTGTGTCTGTTCACCACCCCGTTTTTGAGAGAGTTACCTTTCTCATTCAGCATTTTTTGAGTCAGTTATTTTCCTCTTCTGTGGAGGTTCGGTTCTTGTTTTCTTCTTTCAGTTGTTTTACCTGCCCCTCTCTCTGCCTCTGTGTAGCGCCCCTCCCTCCCTCAAATGGGTGCCCCTATGCTTCGCAGATTGTGCTGTGCTCTGAGTTTGCGGGTCACAGTGCCCAGATAGCTAGTCTGACTGAATGGTGAAGGTTTTAGAGATGACAGTACATAACTGTAAGATCAGGAGGAAGGATGCTCATGAGCCTGTGATCATCAGTGCACCTGACTATTTATTCAAACATGGCACCAAGGAAGACCTATGTTCTTGGTTTGGGCTTGTGGAATGATGGTTAGATTCTGGGTTAGTCCCAGTTATGTACGTACCAATTTTAGTTTCCCTCTGTGAGAAACTACTCAGGACAGGACATCCTATGGTGAGATTGTTGTATGGAAAGAAGGATCTCTATAAAGTCTAATAAGTCTCTAACAATGCATTTGTCCCATTACAAGAAGGGTGGTCATTCATTTACACAGTTCTGTTTTTACCTAGACTACATGAGTCATCATGAATCAGGTGGGAGAAATGAAAAGATCAGGGCAGCATTGAAAACTTCCAGGGCAGATGTGCTATTAGGAATCGAGTGTTCAATAAGGCCTCGTCAAAGTCAGCCTAGTAACTACTGACTATGCCCCTTTGTACAAATGGATATTCTTTTCTGATCCTGAATTTTCATCATTTTCTCAGGTAGGCCACAGACCAGTCAGTCACTTTAGTCGAGAGTCCTTATTCAGGCAGCTTCTAAAGCTTCATCATTTTTGAATGAGTTTCAGCTCCAGGAGATTCAGTGCTGGAAGAATTGTAATAAGCTATGAAACTTTATCCCTTCTCAAGACTCTTCCAAGTCGCTAGGGAACTCTGGCTTCACGGTTAACAGTAATCACTCCACTCACTCAGGGAAGGAAGGTGCCACCTCAGGGGTCACATGACAATACCAAAGAGGTTAAATCAACTTCCAGCTGAGGTTTTACAGATACGTTTGGGATCTTGGAATGGTATTACCATATTATTGTGCTTTTACTCTTGTTTCTTTTGGCTCAGGGCTGAGAGAATGGTCTTGTGTAATAGATTTACCCAGGGAAGGCTTCAATCCAAGCAAGCCTGAGCTTCAGTGTCACCCTAGTTTGGTTTAAAGAATACAAAATATCTCTGAAGAAATGTTGTTAGTGTTCTGAGACTTGTCTTTATCATTAATTTTTAAAAGACTTAGGAAAAGAATCCAAGATGGTATCTCAGGAGAGAAGAGCATGAAATGAGAGGAATAGCTATTAAAATAAGAAAGGCATTCAGGGAAATGACTGGTCATCTGATGCTTTTTTTTTTTCTTCAGAAGTCTGCCAAGTAAAAGTTACCTGATTCATGTACACTGAGATATCTAGTTGCTCTTGTTTTTAAAAACTTAGGAATTTACCTGTGTCTTCTTGCAAAGATTTAGTTAGATAAAGAAATAGTTTAACCTTGGGCTGGAGATTTAGCTCAAGTGGTACCGGACCTACTTTAGAAGCACAATGGCCTAAGTTCGATTCCCAGCACCGCAAAAAAAAAAAAAAAAAAAAAAAAAAAAAAGTTTAACCCTAATGATTACCCTAATCACCAAGATTTAATTGTGTAATAATCACTGAAAAGGGATAAGGAAACTTACATTTAAAAAATTCTCTATACCTCCTTCTTTAGAAAACAAAGAGCAAGTGGTACAATACCTGGTGAAATTGTGTACTGAAAGTTTCCCTGACTTTCTTAAAGAATATGATTGTTATTACAGAAGGAATATGAGCCTTGTTTCTAAGGATTTAACAGTCTTACATAGGATATCAATAAATCATATTACAAACAAAAAACATAAATATAAAGCTGACCAAATGGAGTTAGTTTACTACTCATATATTCAGTGATTCATTCCTCAATATTGGCAGATTAGTTATTTGTAAGATTTTGTGCCAGGTATTACGATGTATTCTAAGCTAATATGATACAATTTTGGCATTGATCTTTTTGGCATATATCATGAAAGAAGCATTTTCCAGAGTAATAACAAATAAAACAGAGTAATTATAACCAAGGTGATTTACAAAAAACAAGAAGATAGCAGGCCTCTCACATAAAGCTGTCATGAAATGGCAAATATTATTATTATTTTTTTTTGAAAGTTTAGAAGTCTCAGATAGTGTATCCCAACTACGGAAAGAGTCCATTTTAGAACATAAAGCGCTCTTACAGTATCAGAGAAAGGAAGGGGAGGACTGGACTGAAGGATAGTTTGACTGTTGAAGGATGATTGGGAGACCTTTAAGGAAAAAGTGATAAAATTATGGTGATGATGTTCAGAAATACATCTGACCACATTGAGTATTAGGGGAGAAGGAAGAAGTGAGATCATAGTTTCACTCTTATGGAATCAGATTAAATTACACTAAGGTAAAAGTTGTTATGATAGAGTTTGGAATAATGAGAAAGGAGATGAAAAGTTATGCAAAGAAGAGATCTTGGGTAACTAGTTGAGGAGGAAGAAAACAAAATACAGTTTAAGATTTTAAATTTGACATCCATAAAATTTATAGAGAAAAGAACTAGAAATGATGAAATAATATGGGGACCAAAATGTTAAGGGTCAAGTAATACTTTCATTTTAAGTGTGTTGAGTATGAGATACTTAGATAATTTGGCAACTTCTAGCATATGGTTCATGGGAGAACCAGCCTCAACACTAGAGAGTGTGAGTTACATGTAGATCGATAAAAAATGAATATATGAAAGTAGATAATGTTTTCAAGAAAAGAGTAAACAAAGGATGAATAATAGGCTCAGGATAGAATATGGAGGAAGACATTGATACAAAGACTTGAAAACAGATCAAGTGAAGTAAGTACTGACTAGGAAACTATCCAAAGACAACTGAAGACAAACAGGGTGGACACATCCAGGAGCCTCTCAACATGGAGGATGCTGTCTCTGGAAGGGAACATTCCATGGCTGAGAAAGCGCTGTGCTTCTGGATGGGGTGGAACAGGAGGGCATTTTGCAAAGGATATATGGATGATGAAAAAATGAAAAAAAAAACCATAAAAGCTTAAACTTTTTTTTTTTCCCCAAGAAATTTGGCAGTAATAGGTGAGGAAAATATAGACTGGCTGAAAGGAACTAGAGAAAGTAATTTTTCAACTGCAGAGGCCTAAGCTTATTTGTGGGCAGATGGAAGATAAAAAAATCCCAAGAAGAAAGAATAAAGACAGGGCAATACCCCAAAACTGACATGTAATTCAGTGTAGACAGTATATCTAAAAGTGTAAATTGTCTTACATTTTTTTTTAATGTTCTTTGGCCTAGTAGTCAGAGTTTCAATCTGTATATATTATAATTAACTTTTTAAGTTCTTATAAGATAAATAAATGAATCTGATGCTTGAAAAATAAAAGGGAGTGGAAAAAAGGGGAAGAATAATGGAAATGTGATATGTACATGTTCCCTGTAGTGCATGAAATCATTATTACTGAAAAAATGTACTAATAAAAGTCAAAACAAGAAAAAAAGCTGTCTGAAACCTTTCATATTTTCAGGGAAGTGTCATCTTTTCCTATACCTCCACAGAATTTAGAAATTATAATATTTATTTTCCTGATTAAGGTAATGCATTTCTCATTGGAGGGGACAAAAATATTAAAAAGTAAAATAAAATAACTTGTTTTTCTAAATAGTGGTAATCTCTCAGTCTTTGAGGTGTGTATGTGTATTTCGTAATTATCTTCATACTATATGAAATGTTTAGATTTTGATTATCCTTAGGTTAATATTTTGAAAATTTTGGTTTTGCTGAAAGAGTACGCAATAAGTTTATGGAGACACTCCAATTTATTTAATTATACTGTTGGGCTTTTATGAATGTTAAAAGTTTGCTATTAAGGTTGTGATAAGTATCTTTTTACATGTATATTTCTGCTTATTTCTTTATGTTAATAATTGCAAGTAGTAATTTTTGGAAAAGAAAGGTCAACATTTTAAGTCCATTTTATATCAACTTCATAATTATTGAAAATAGTTCCTTAAAGAAGGAGTACATGCTTTTTAAATGGCTAGATAAATGAACAAATGAAAAACATGTTCCAATTTACCTTCTGAACAAGAATGTACTAGTTTAACCATACTATAACAAACATAGAATATTATATTGCTGTATATATTTTAAAATTTTATTGATAGAACATGTTCCTTACAACTCCTTTTTTTTATATATACAGGAAACAGAACCCAGAGCCCCTCTTATCCCTTTTTAATACATATTTTGAAACAGAGTTTGCTACATCACTAAATCGCACAGGCTAACCTCAAATTTAGGATCCTCCTGCCTCAGCCTTCCAGAATGTGGGGAATACAGGAGTAGACACCGGCCATATTTCATTTTTTTTTTTTTTTTAAACAGGGTCTTGCTTTGTAGTTCACAGGCTGGCCCTGAGCTCACTATGTAGCCCAGGCAAGCCTCAAACTCAGCAATCCTCCTTTCTCTGCCTCCCGAGTGCTGGGATTACAGGCGTGAGCCACCACACCCGGCATTGTGGTATGTGGTATTGATTGCTGGTGGGCGTGAGTCTCCATGCCCAGCATTGTATGTGGTTACCAGGGATTGAACTCAGGACCTTGCGCTTGCAAGGCAGGCGCTGGAACCACTGAGCTAACCCTCCAGCCCCTGGCCATGTTTCTTGCCTTTCCTAATTACCAATGTTGTACATTGCTTTCATGTTTATATCAAAATTTTATATCTTTTTGTGACTTGATTGTTCATGTAATTAGCTTTTAGTTATTGATTTTGAATAAAGGGCTTATATGTAAGAACTGTAATAAATCTGTGTTTAAACATTTTCATATTCTGCTTTTTAAACTTTTAACTGGGTTTATCTGAATGAGATGTTTGATATAATAATTTTTTAAAAATCTAGTTTGTAGTCCATTTCATTTATAAATAGATGTAATGAGTTTTAAGAGCTCCAAGTAGTGAGTTAATTATTAACTAATATTTTTCCACTGATGTCTCAGGACACCATTCACACTGTACTTCCACATGTGAATTATAAGTTGCTTCCAGCTGCCTACTGTGTTCTATTTTCTGTCTGCTTCTTTGGAGGATAAGTCTGTAATGTTTTAATTATTGTATTTTTATGATGTCTTGACTATAAGGTAGGAAACATTACCCTCACTTGTCTGTATTATTGAAATTTCCAGATCCATTCTTACATATATCCTTTCAGAAACATTTTGTAATTTTTTTCCTATGAAGGAAATAGCACTGGTATTTGCATTTAATTCTGTACATTCTAGCTGTCCTGGTTTTTCAGAGAAGGGGCCTATCTTTTGTTCCAAGTTTTATATTCTTTGGCAAAATTTGATTTTTTCCCTTTTTTGTCATTTTTTGGTGTCATATTGTTTTCTTCATATTTTACAAGCCTGTCACAATGAAATATTTTTACTCTCTAACCAATCATGACACATTATAGAAACAGTGCCTTTAAAAAATGTTACATTTAAGTTCTCAATCCAGCTATTTTATTAATAATAATTTAAACTCGATTTCTGTAGGTTTCCTAGTCATACAGTCAATTTAACATAGGGTAAATACTACTTTTCAACTATAGAAGTTTTACTGGTTCTTTCTACTCCGTATTGTATTGATTTATTTAAACTTTCAAGAGGTTTTAAATACATAAATACATTTAATATAATATTTATAACATGCATTTATATAAAGTAAATCAATATACAATGCATATCTACATTATATTAGTATACAGCATAATTGCATATATTATAAATGTTAACAGAACAGTCATAATTTGTTAATGTTACCACATTTACATATCATGAATATACATATATACTATGAATATATGCATATATATTGTATATGAACATATTGAGAACTGTGCACATATATTTATGTATCTTTGGGTACATATATATGTATATATCTCCTTAAGGATCATATCTTTCGAATATACACTACTAAAAAGTAACACTAGCCAAAAAGATTATTATATATTAAAGGAATATTAGTTATAATCTAACATTTCTTGTTTGATTACATACTCAAATGTTAAGAAGACATTGGACTTTTCATAGCTGAGAAAACCGAGTTTCAGAGAGGTTCACTGATCATGCTGAGGCAGTTATAAAATAAGAAATGAACTATCAGAGCCCACCCTCTGCTACAAAATACGCATGCTACAAAATACACATACTACCTGTCTAGCAGTAACTATTCACCAAGCAAGTGAGTGACTGACTAGATAAATAAGTGGTGAATAAAAGATAGAGGACTTGCCATGGTTTGTGTTTAAAACTCTCTCCAGAGCCTCATGCAGATGAGGTGAGGGTTTCTTCCTCAGAGCTAGATGAATCTGCCATGTGTGATGCTGGGGTTACAGGCATGTGATTACTGAACCACTACACATGAGTGAATAGTTCATCCCAGTCCTAATCCAGGTATTCTGAATAAGATAAAAGGATAGAAAAATGTAGTTAAACTTCCTCCCCCATGGCCATTGCTATGCTGTGGGCCCAGTGGGTCTTCTGGGTACCTTTTGCTGCCTGGGAAGCAACACTGTCTCTGCTCTGTGATGCTTGCTAGCTTCGGAGCCAGCTGACTACTGATTGGAACAGCTAAACCCCTCCCCTTTAATTATTTCGCCCCAGCAGCGAGATAAAAGTAACTGATACAGAATTTGATAAACACCATGAGCAAACTTTAATTTCAAATATGTGTATTTTCTCACTAATAGTAAAGAGATGGAGACTGGGAGAAAAAGATAATACACTGATACGTTTGAAATCAAGGAAGCGGAATTTAGGATCATCTACCACACGGCTCTTTCTTAGAAAAGAAAAAGAGTTAGGGGAATGAAGAGAGCTGAAGAAACTGAAGATGGAAACGTGCTTTTCCAAGTTATTACTGGCCATAGGAAAGAGCCTCAGAGGTTTCTGAGGAGTGGTGAGGTTCTGTGTGTGGGGAATTGTGCATGGAAATGTGCTGGGAAAAGTTTCAGAGGTCCTGGAGGCAAGAATAACATCAAATCCGGAGTGCACTGTGGTATACGGTCCTGCCTCTAGCTACCTGGTGTTGTCCAGGTTTAAGCACTGAGCATTTTTTTAATTGAAAATTTTATTGGTACAATTTATATACAGCTCACAATCACGTATAACATTGGGGAATTTGTACCAGTATATGACACAAGTTAATTCTCATTTTTACCCATATCCCTATCCACCCACACCTCCCCACCCCCTTTATACATACACTTTTATTTTCTTTCTGAATCATATTTATTCCTTCCCCTCATTACATTCCCACACCAAATTTCCTATGGAAATCTCAGATTCTATAAAAGCTGTCATACTTTCTAAGAGCTCATTTGCATCCACAGGTGTTCATGTCAAAGAGAAGATTGGTATTTCCCTATCTGTGATCTATTGATTTCACTTATTAGTATATCCTCCAGGTGTCTCCATTTGCACCTAAATGGATCGATCTTGTCATTCTTTATGGCAGAGTAATACTCCATTTTATTTTTTAAAAAACCATCTTCTTTATCCACTCTCCAGTTGATGGATATTTGGGTTGTTTCCAAGATTGAACTATCACGAACTGAGCTGCTATGAACAAGGGTGTACATCTGTCTTTCCAATGTGAGTTTTAAATTTCTTTTTGGGTATATTCCTACCAGGGGAATAGGAGGGTCAAATGGGACCCCTAGTCCTAGTTTTCTGAGAAATCTCCACACGGATCTCCACAATGGTTGCACAAGTCTGCAATCCCACCAACAGTGGAGAAGGGTTCCTTTCTCCCCACAACCTCTCCAGCATTTATTGTTGGTTGATTTTGTGATAGCGGCGATTCTTTGTGTAGTCAGATGAAATCTCAGTGTTGTTTTCATCTGCATCTCCTGAATGACCAGTGAGGTTGAACATTTCTTCATATGCTTCTTGGCTGCTTTGACTTCTGCCTCTGAGAAGTGTCTGTTCATTTCAGATGCCCATTTTTGTATTGGGCCTTTAAACTTTGGGAGGCTGATCTGTTTAAATTCTTTATATATTGTAGATAATAGCCCTTTGTCTGATACATAGCTAGTAAAGATTTTTTCCCATGTTGTTGGTTGTCTTCTAGCAGTGCCAGTGACTTCTTTTGCTGTGCAGAAGCTTTTCAGTAGAATGAGATCCCATTTGTTGATTCTTTCTGCTAGTTCTTGTGCTAGGGAGGTTTTATTCATAAAGTCTCTGCCTAAGCCAATGTCTCCAAGAGTTTTACCTAGCCTGTTTTCCAGCAGGCTTATTGTTTCTGTTTTAATATTTAAGTCTCGTATCCACTGTGAGTTTAGTTTTGTGCATGGTGAAAGAGATAGGTCTAGCTTTAGCTTTTGGCAGGTTAAAGCCCAGTTTTTCCACCAACATTTGTTAAAGAGGCTGTCTTTCTTCCACTGGGGATGTTTGGCTCCTTTGTCAAAGATAAGGTGGCTTAGTGTATCCGGAGTTGTTTCTGTGTCTTCTAATCTATTCCACTGGTCCTCAGGTCTGTTATTTTGCCAGTACCATGCAGTTTTTATCACAGCAGCTTTATAGTAGAGTTTTAAATTGGGGATTGTAATACCCCATGCCATGGTTGCTTAGAATTGCTTTTGGTATTCTAGGTTTCTTGTGTTTCCAGATTAATTTCTGTATTATTTTCTCTAGCTCTGTGAAGTATACCATTGGAATTTCAATTGCAATTGCATTGAATCTGTATAGTAGTTGTGGGGGTGCCATTTTGATGATGTTGGTTCTCCCTACCCAGGAACAAGGGATATCTTTCTACTTTGTAGTTTCCTTTTCTATCTCAGTTTTCAGAGTCCTATAGTTTTCAGAGTAGAGGTCTTTCACTTCCTTTTTTTAGGTTGATTCCTAGATATTTCATTTTTCTGGGTGCTACTGTGAAAGGGATTGACTCCTAATTTCTCTTTCAGTGAGTTTGTTGTTTGTGTAGACAAATGCTGTTGATATTTGAGCATTGACCCTGTATCTAGCAACACTACAAAATTTGGCAATTAAGTCTAGCAGTCTTTTGGTTGAGTTTTTAGGACCCTCTAGATAGACTATTATATCATCAGCAAATAATGACAGTTTAACTTCTTTCTTCCCTATCTTTATTCCTTTTATATCTTTGTCCTGTCTGATTGCTATGGCTAATGTTTCCAGCACTATATTGAACAAGAGTGGTGACAACAGGCATCCTTGTCTTGTTCCTGACCTTAGTGTAAAAGGTTTCAGTTTGTGCCCTTTGAGTTTGATGCTGGCTGTTGGTTTCTCATAAATAGCTTGTATTAAATTGAGATAAAGTCCATAGATTCCAATTCTCTGTAGGGTTTTGATCATAAATGGATGTTAGATTTTGCCAATTTTTTTGCGTCTATTGAGATAATCATATGGTTTTTATCTTTGAGTCTGTTAATATAGTGTATTACATTGATTGATTTATGGATGTTGAACCAGCCTTGCATCCCTGGGGTAAATCCTACTTGATCAGGGTGTATGATTTTCTTGATAACTCTCTGTATTCTGTTTGCCAGTATTTTATTGAGGATTTTTGCCTCAATGTTCATTAGAGAGATTGGTCTGTAGTTTTCTTTTTTGGTGGGATATTTCCCTGCCTTTGGAATCAAGGTGATGGTTGCTTCAAGAAATGATTTGGGGAGTACTGCTTCCCTTTTGATTTCATTAAAGAGATTGAGAAGTACTGGTATTAAGTCTTCTTTAAAAATTTTGTAGAATTCAGCAGTGGAGCCGTCAGGACCAGGGCTTTTCTTTTTGATAGTTTTTTTTATTACATTTTCATTTTCCCAGATTGATATCAGGTTGTTTAACATTTTTATATCTTCTTCACTCAGCTTTGGAATTTCATATGTGTCTAGGAATCTATCCATTTCTTCTAGATTTTCCATCTTCTTGGAGTAGAAATTTTCATAGTACATGTTTATGATCCTTTGGACTTCCTCTGGATCTGTGCTGATTTCCCTATTTTCATTCCTTATAGCATAGATTTGAGCCTTTTCCTTCCTTTGTTTGATAAGGTTGGCTAAGGGTCTGTTGATTTTATTTATCCTTTCAAACAACCAACTCTTTGATTCATTGATTCTTTGTACTGTTCTCTTTGTCTCCATTGCATTAATTTCTGCTCTGATCCTTATAATTTCCTCTCAAGTATGTGCTTTGTGTTTGTTTTGCTCCTCTTTTTCTAAATGTCTGAAGTTCATTGTTAGATGGTTTATTTCAGTTTGCTCTATTTTCCAAGTGTAGGCATTCACTGCTATGAATTTCCCTCGCAGAACTGCTTTCATTGTGTCCCATAAATTCCTGTATGTTGTGCTGGGGTTGTCGTTCATTGTAGCATTTGTTCAATTTCTTCTTTAATTTCTTTTGTCACCAATTGATTGGTTAACAGAGTGTTGTTCAATTTCCATGTGTTTGTGAGGATCTTGGAATTACTTCTGCTGTTCAGCTCCAGTTTCAAGCCACTATGGTCTGATGGTATGCAGGGGATAGCTTCAATTCCTTTGCATTGACTTAAGCTTGTTCTATGGACTAGAATGTGATCTATTTTGGAGAATGATCCATGAGCAGCTGAGAAGAAGGTATATTCTCGCTTTGAAGGGTAAAAAATTCTGTAGGCATCTAATAAGTCCATTTGCTCAAAAGTTTGATTTAGCTCAAGTATTTCCTTATTGATTCTTTGTCGAGTTCATCTGCCAATTTGTGACAGTGGAGTATTAAAATCCCCTACTACTATTGTATTCATGGATAACTGACTTTTCATGCCCAGTAATGTTTGTTTTATATAATTGGGTGCATTAGAGTTTGGTGCATAAATATTTATGATTGTTAGTTCTTTCTCTTGGATAGTTCCCAGTATGAGAATACAGTGACCCTCTTTATCTCTTTTAATCAGCTTGGGTTTGAAATCTATTTTATCTGCAAACAAGATAGCCACTCCTGCTTTTTTGCAGTTTCCTGTGGCATGGAGGATTGTTTTCCAACCTTTTATTTTCAGTCTATGGGTTTCTTTCTGTATTAGGTGTGTTTCCTGTATGCAGCAGATTGTAGGATCTTGCTTCTTGATCCAGTCTGCTAGTCTGTCTTTTAATTGGCCCATTGAGTCCATTTACCTTAATGGTTATTACTGATATGGACATATTCAGAGCTGCCATATTTCCCTGTTCTTGGTTCTTTTCTACTTTGCTTTTCCTCTTTTCTATTTAGTTTCTCATTTTCCACATGAATTCACTCTCCTGGGTCTCGTGGGTATGGAATTTTCTGCGTTTTTTTCCAAGAAGTTCTCTAGGATGTTTTGGAGTGCAGGTTTCATATTTATGAAGTTTTTCAGGTGTTCTTTATCATGGAAGTATCTTATTTCCCCATCTATTCTGAAAGATAGCTTTGCAGGATATATCAGTCTAGATTGGAGGTTGTTTTCCTGAATGCTTGAAATACTTCTCTCCATGCTCTCCTTGCATGGGATATTTGTGTTGAAACATCTGCTGTGATCCTAATGGGCTTCCCTTTGTAGGTGATTTTCTTCCTTTCTCTCACTGCTTTCAGTATTTCATTCTTTTCTTGTACATCTGGAACCTTGATAATTATATGTCTAGGTGTAGATATTTTTATGTCACAGCATTTTGGAGTCTGATAGGCCTCATTTATCTGTATGTCTATTTCTTTTCCTGTTAAGTTTTCTGTTGTTATCTCTGACAATAGCTTTTTATTTCTTTTACACTGTCTGCTGCTTGCTCAGTGAGTCCAATCAGTCTTATATTATTTTTCTTTGAGTTATCTAGAAGCTGTTGAATTGATTTCTCATGGTCCCTTGCTCTTTTCCATAGATTATATCTTTCCTGCTCATTGGCTGCTATGCTGTCCTCTAGGTTTGAGATTCAGTTCTCTGCTTCATTCATCCTACTGCACAAGCTTTCATTCTCCTTCATCATTCCCTGGAGCTCTGCTTGAAGCTGTTTATAAGGTTCCATTGCTTCTGCTATCTTGGATTCTATTATCTCACTGATCTCTTCTTTAATGATGTCTCTCACTGTGGACAGTATCCCTGTTTTGATATCAGAGATGAGTTCAGATTTCCATTTTACTAGATCTGCTTTAGTTACCATTTCCAAGAGTCCTGGTGTTTGAGTTTCAGTTTGCCCTATTTCCCTTTTCTCTGAATTTCCCTGTGGTGGTGATCTTTGTGTCTGTTTGTGTGTGTGTGTGTGTGTGTGTGTGTGTGTGTGTATTTTCTCATTTCTACTCTTTCATTATTATTAATGCTTTTCTTTGCTTGATGACAGGGCAATGTTTGTTGCAGGTCTCTTTCTATTATCTGGGGCCTTTTGGATGTGGCACTTTCCTGGGGGGGGGGGTCCTCCTTGAATCTGTAATGATGCTTGAGAGTTCTCAGTTCTGACACATCATGGGAGGTATTTGAGCAGAACAATCACATCATGTTTGTTACCATAATACAATAAATATCAATATCAGTATTAAACACAGTAAATAAGATAAAAAGTTTTGTTAAATTCTATTCTGAAGACTTTGAGCTTATGAGTTACCTCTGTGTCCATATGCCAGAATTTAGAATTAATCAGCAATGTGTATACAACATGTAGATCGTAAATGTACTCCCTGAACCCTTTGGGCATAAGAGGTCACTGGGGAATCAGGGAGGTAGGGAGACAGGAGGAGAATGACATAGGGTTAGCAGATTTAGGAAGATCACCTATACCTTAGAACCTCATATATGCCAGTGGGTAATAGAGGAAAAAAGGGCATATGTACAACAGTACCAACTTTATGCTGTAGGACCATTGGAGACTTTGCACACCTTCTTTTAATAGTACAGAAGAAGAAATAGGGCAGCCTAAGAATCTTTTACTTCTGGGTATTGCTTCTGACAGGAAGATAGGAGAGGGTATGGGAACAAGTGGTGAATAGAGGGATCTAGGAGTAGATGGCAAAATAGAAGCTAGGTCCCCCCCTTTTTTTTTATCTTGCCTGTTCTCTCACTGCACAGCTCCGGGGTACAGTGGGCAGGTGGGCAAGCTTCAGTCCTCCGCTGCTGCCATAAAGGGATGGCGCCCGGTAGCCAAGTCCGCACTGCTCCCGGGGTACAGTGGGCTGGTGGGCGGCCCTCAGTCCACCGGAAACGGATGGCAGCACTGAGCATTGTTTAAAAAATTGATCTTTTTGGTACATTTTATATACACAATTATGATCAAAACTGACATGGAGAATTGGTACCAGTACAGGACACAACTTAATTCTCATTTTTTGCATTCCCCTCTCCTCCCCCACCCCCCACCGCTATATGCATGATCATTGTTTCCTTTTTTCCATCATTTAAAAAAAAACATTTATGAGAAAGGGTAGAAGACTCTAACTTATCTTAAGAAGTATAAAACAACAGATATTTTTAAATTTATAATATAAATTTTATAAAATTTTTCATTGTTTATTCATTTCACAGAAAAATAAGCCATAGTTTTTCGATGTAGCTGATGTTATAACTCAGTTATAT
The DNA here is from genome assembly GCA_004025085.1 of Thryonomys swinderianus. NCBI lineage: Eukaryota > Metazoa > Chordata > Mammalia > Rodentia > Thryonomyidae > Thryonomys > Thryonomys swinderianus. The sequence continues at coordinate 51,854 of PVIC010000040.1, forward strand.
ACTTGTCACCTTTCAATAGGATATTATTTAACATAGTACTTATATTGCCTATCAGTCATTTATATGTCTGTGTTAAGTTATATTACAATTTAGTAAAAGGGAAAGGTTTTAAAATTAAGTAGTACTATATGCGTCTAGCTTTTTATTCAATATATTAATTCTTCCTCTCCCTCTTCCTTTTTTTTTTCTTTTTTTTTTGAGACAGGGTCTCACTTTGTAGTTCAGGCTGGCCCTGAGCTCACTATGTAGCCCAGGCAAGCTGCCGCGAACTCAGCAATCCTCCTGTCTCTGCCTCCTGAGTGCTGGGATTACAGGCGTGAGCTACCACACCCGGCACTGTGGTATGCGGTATTGATGGCTGGTGGGCATGAGTCACTATGCCTAGCATTCTATGGTCACTCAGGTCCTTGCGCTTGCAAGGCAGGCGCCAGAACCAGTGAGCTAAATCTCCAGCCCTCCCTCTTCCTTTTTTCCTCTCTTTCTTTCTAATAATCTGAGTTTTTTTGTTAGGTTTTTTGTTCTTAAAACAGTAGAACAAGTTCTACAAAATAATGGCAACCTCAACTTAAGAAGGCTCAGGGCAGGATGTTTTGCATGTTGTGGAGCAGACCCTCACAAGCCATGGGTACAACAGAATCCAGATACACAACATGGTGGAGTGGATGATTTGAACACAGAGAATATTCTGATATTTTTGAGTAGAGCATAATGTCTGCCTTGAAAATTCTGGTAATAAGGGAAATAAATTATATATTTATTCAATTTTTTCCTATATTCCTAGGAAAGATGGTTCTGAACTTGTGAGCATGGTGACAATCTACTGATTGATTAGAAAGTCAACAAAAACTGGGTTGAGAAATCTACCATCTAAGTCTTATTGCAGCAGGCCAAAGCGAATCAAAGTAGAACCAAAAATTCCAATACATATATTATCATACTGTTTTCCAGTCCTTCAGTTAGACCAGAAAGTATATTTTGCTTCTTAGTTTTGCTGAAATGTTGTACAAATACTCACTTGTAATGTATACAAACATTAAACAAAATGTCCATATCTTAATTACTTTTTCTATGAACTACCATAGTTATTACTGTAGACTTTTCATAAAACATGCACCAGTTTTCCCAAAAAAAGCTTATTGAAGATAAGATGCATGCATTAAGAGGATTTAAATTGACTCCACAATACTCAGAAAAAAATTTTTTTTCCAGATGTTTAAATCAGGGAGAATCAGACTGAGTTTATGAATTAGTACATCATTTAAACCAAACCTTTTTTAGTGCTTTTTACTTGGTCAAACAAAATATTTTTGTTTTTAGTGATTTTTTTCTCTAAGCAATAATTCCTTCAGGCTGTTTGCCATTCACTAAAAATGCATGAAACTTGCTTTAACAGACATTTTAGTAAAGAATTAACAGATACTTTAATGTCTAATAATGAAAAAGCTCAAGTATTTTATAATGATATATATAATTAAGACCATTTGAAAAACTAAATAATACTTATATAATGATGCATTTAAAATTTTAAATGGGTTTAAGCATTAAGAATTAGGAACTAATTTGATATTTATACTACTTATTCTGTAAGACTTTCATTTAATACATTTTTTACAAAATATTATGGCTATACTTTAATAAAATATAGACATCTTGCTGTTTTCAATTTATGCTCAGAAATTATGAACTTTGCCTATTTCCTTTGAGGCTATATTACTGCCACTTAGAAATATTATAAAATATCAATTATTTGGAAGCTGTAATTTAAGAAAAAAAATCATGTTACAAAGTTATAACTAGTTAAGGCAAAATGTATTACCTTTGTTTTTGAGTCTTAGTAAATAAACTTAAGATTTTGATGTTAAATTTTAATTCTGTAACATTCACATATTACAACTAGATTTGTTTTACAGTTGTCATGACCCAAATCATTGGAAATATATTTTAAGAGTATAACGTTTTTTTTTTCTCTGCAGATATATATATTTCCTTTAATCATTTTCAAATAATGTCAATTTCTGTAGAGATCATCACAATACAAAATAAGGGAGGTTTTCCTTGACCTTGAGTTTGAAAATAAATAATGCAGTAATTGAAAAACGACAAAATCTTAGTGGTTCAAAATGTATCCCACAATTATTCTTTGACATGTTTGTAGACTTTAGCATTCGTGTATGATGTATACTCTAGTGAGCTATGCAGCTCACTTTACTTTTGTGTTTTACATTTCACAGAACTTTTAAAAATCAGCAGGGACAATGCTAATTAATTTATAATGTTATTTTGTGTTTCTGAACAATGTACCTCAGTAATTAAGTGAAATATTTATGATGAATATAAAACAATGCAAATGTATTTGTTTGCCTGAAAGCTAACTTGTTATTTATTTAGATTGATTGTTTCAAAGATTCTCTAATCTGAACCCCAGTATGAAAAAGAGTGATATTTAAAACAAAGATGTGTGGGTAGGAGCATGGGAAAAAATGAGAATTAAGTTGTGTCATATACTGGGACAAATTCTCAATGTTGAGTGTGATCCTGACGTGTTGATAAAATGTACCTATTTCACAATAAAAAACCAAAGATGCAGTCTATGGACTGGTGTGTTAGAATATATTGTGTTACAGTATAAGTCAGACAAAGGATAATCATAAAAATATTGTCCCAATTTATAAAGAAATTTTCATTTTCTCCTATGGAAGAAAATAAATTATATCAAGAGTGGATCCATAATCAGTTGCAAAGGGAAAGTTTATAATTCATATATAGTCTGTGGTAGTCAATCTAGTCCCTAATTTACAATCATGTTTGTGTGTATTCATGTGTGTGGGAAGGTGTCATAAAAATACAGAGCTCAAAGCTCTAAGTACTGCTTTATAATAAATTTTGTAACCATTTTTCTTTATACAATAAATACTTAATCTGCATTTATCTCAGTCTACATTAAATGAAAAGACTGCTTTACTTTTAATACCAGCAGCTAAACTACAAGTATTGCTCTAGAGGAGACTAATATGATTTTAGTGTCGGCTGTGCAAATAAAATAAATTTGTACTCACAGGTAGGGAATTGAAACATTTAGTTTCCTTGGGGAAAGGTCACATTATTCTTATCTTACAAGTAACAATAACTCCAAATGAACACTTACAGGCTTTATGGATTTAGTTAATGCCACTCTTCTGGTCTTTTTCATAATAATGATCATCAAAGTTACAACAGAAATATTACCAAAACCAACAAACAAAGACACTAAAACAAAACAAACACTTTGATGTCAAACTGAAAGAAGAAAAAAGATGTTCTGGCTAATGGCTTGCCTGTTTTCAAAGAAAAATCTTCTAACACTGCATGTGGGAAATGTACTAGTTATACTGAATACATTTTATTTTATTATGGGATGGTTGTATAGCCATTCATTCTAAATTAAATAATACCTGATATCAGATAATATATGCTAACAAAAGCCTTTGGTATAAAAGACTATATGTACACAAATATTAATTACAGCTAATGTTTATCTGCAAATTGTTTTTCAGGGACAAGTCCTCACTACAATTCTACAGGAGCAATTAGTTTTGTTTTGCCTTTGAAAAAACTGAGGCAGACTAGTGAAGACTAATTCCTGAGGTCAAATCACTTGTGAAGGAATAACTCAGATTAGAATCCAAGTAATTACATCCTAGAGCTTTATTACTTGTTCCAAAACATCGTTTTAAGAAAACAACTGACTTGGGTCTATACCAGGCCAAAATAAAAGAATAAATGTTAGCCAATATCTGCACTGTCTAATATGGGTTCAGTTCCTAGCCATATCAAGTTATTTAAGAATAAATTTGTTGCTGGGCATGGTGGCTCACGCCTGTAATCCCAGTACTCGGGAAGCAGAGACAGGAGGATTGCTGAGTTCCAGGCTTGCCTGGACTACATAGTGAGCTCAGAGCCAGCCTGAACTACAAAGCGAGACCCTGTCTCAAAAAAAAAAAAAATTCTTCCTTAAGCATAATAACTATATTTCAGTTCTAAATAGTCACATATAGCTAATTGCTATTCTTTGGAGGTAAAACACAGAAGACTTCTATCAATGCTGAAAGTTCTACTGTAAAGTTCTAACCTTAAACTAGTCAATCGTAAGTTAATTCTATTAAGATTATTTTTAAAAGTCAGTTTTAGAAATCTGACTCCTTTCAAACACAAAGCATATCAAAACAGTGCTATTCTGACATCTAGTCAGTGGTTGGCTTCACCATTCATATGCATATGAAGATGTATATGGTAGCCAGTTTCCAATGTGGCTTGCAGTGATTCCTCACCTGTTTTACATTTGTTTGGGTTCACCTAACATTGCACCAATATTAGTCTGACCAATAGTATAGTACAAAAATGGAGGCTTCTGACTTTTGTGATTGAGTTACAGGAAGTCATTAGAGTTTCATTTTTTTCTTCTTTATTGAATGAATCTCTCAATCTAGGAGGCAATTTTGCTTGTTTTACAACTCTGTAGAAAGACTCATAAGCAAGTGACTTTAATAAAGAGCCAGAGGAAAACTCGTGTCTTAATTGCAGTCATGTGAGTGAACTTGGAAGCAGATATTTCAGCTCTCCTCACATCTTTGGCTGGGGAGGGGAGAGAAGAGAATAAATGTTAGTCTATATCTGCACTGTCTAATATGGTTTCAGTTCCTAGCCATATAAAGTTATTTAAGAATAAATTTGTTATTACTTTTTTTTGAGACAGGGTCTCGCTTTGTTTGGGTCTCGCTATATGAGAGGGAGAGGGAGAGGGAGAGGGAGAGGGAGAGGGAGAGATCCATTGGTTCAGTTGTTCTCCCAGAATTGAACTCCTTAGAAACTGTTAGTTCTTTTTCATTTTTAATACATCAGTTTTGTTATACAGCAATAGGTTTGTAATACAATCTATGATGAAAAGTTCTAATTTGATAAAGTTAGTATTATTTGTCAAACATTATTGGTAAATTTACGGAAAAATGATTAAAGGCAAAGCCAGCTTCTCCATTAATGATCTCACCAGTGACTATATCATAGTTACAGAAATGTAAGTAAAGTAAGCAGAGAGCTGAGTTCTTTGAGGATTTCTGATGCTTGTGTTTAGAAGAGTTATACCTAGATGAGTTATACCTAGAAGAAACAAAACCATCCTTAGGAGGTAGCTAAATCTTGAAGGATGAGTATGTTTTATTTTTCTTCATAAATAGTGTAAAATTTTTAGAGTAAAATACTCCTCTTGCATAAAGCTACACAACTTAGAAATCATGCGGGATTTGGAGGAGCACACAGACCAAAGGGATGCATCAAAAGAAGTAGGTCTAAAGAGAGTGGCCAGAGCTGTTCTGGAGAAGACAATAAGAAGACAGAATATGTAATGAGGTGTATAACCTAAGATTTACCAGGAATTTTAATGTCCTTTAATAGGTATTTTGTTATTGAGAATGTAAGTTACTTTTCTTTTGTATCCCGTGTGGACATCTCTTGGTTGGAGCTTCTCTCACCTCGTGCAAGTATATGCATCTCTCACCTTCTGGAGCATCTGTCTCCAGAAGCTCTATCTATAGGATTCCTGTGCACACAAAGACACACATATATATGTGCAAGCACAAGCACACAGACAGAAAGATAAGTGAGTATATGAGTAAGGCTGTAACGATTGGGGAAAAATTCAATTTAATACCTGAAGAATAATGGAAGCATGGACTTGACCTGACTTGTGTGTAGAATAGATTCGAGGAAGAGGGATGAACAGCTAGGTGATCTGCTACATGGCTTTTATGGACACCAAGATATACTGAAGATCTGAGCTAAGGTCCATGCTGAGAGATACAGAAAGAAATCTAATACTAAAGACCTTGCAAAGGTAAAATATGACTAGGTGTCACTATTTGACCTGTTGGTCTGGAAGATAAACAACTCTATACAGGTCAGTCATAGACTTGTCAAATTTTTCCTTAGAGTCATTACCACTTAAAACACAGGCCAGAATTCTTTTGGACTTCTGATGTTTGTTTACTCCATCCTTAATATTTATTATTGTCTCCAGGCTTAGGGTTCTGAATATAGCAGGGTGTTTTATTTTTTTTTTAGCACTTGCTAAGCTTTCTCACACTCTAGTTTTAGTTTCTCTACTTGGAATCCTTTTTTCCTCCTTTCTCATCCACCATCCTCTCCCTCTATTTGAAGGCCCACGTCCCCTGTGACTTGGTATTCACAAGCAGGTACACTGCATCTTTATTACTTTCACAGTTTATTCATATCTTCTCCATCTGTGTTGACTTGCAGTTATTTACTAAAGTTAAGTGTCTCTCTCTCTCCAACCAGACTTGAAGGAGCTCAGAGACTTTAGTGCTTAGCATAAAGCAGTTACTCAATTTTTGTTCACTTAGTGTGAAACAGGATCAAAACAAGAACTGAGAATTGAAGCCTGCAGCTCAGAGATCAAGGTAGATGATGGATCTTGTTGCTGATCTAGTGTTGACCTGTACTGAAATACTCTTCTCCAAGGGCTCTGTCCTTAATCTCCCTCTGAGTTTTATGCTGAAGCACCACATAAGATAACCCTGGGACCACAGGCTTGTCTGAGTTCAAAGCCAGTGGTTGCAGCCACTGAAATTCACCACCGTATCACTAGCTGCCACCGTTTGACTTGCACTTGGTCAGAACTGACCTATTCTGAGTCTGCTTAACAACCTATCAACTGGGCGCACCGAGGGGTGAGTGGTGAAGATTAAAATGAGGTTACATTGTGGTTCTGCAGCCACTGCTCATTTGCCTTCTACTTTCCTCTTTTGAGATCCTGTGTTATAAGAGTCATTTCATTTAACTCAATAGTGGCCCTTAGTCATAAAGATGACACTGCACATTTAACAAGCTGGTTAACTTGGGTAAAGCAATGGACTGAGTTTATAACACTGAATAAAGGTAAAAAATCCACAAAATAAATTTTCTTAAGACTTTAAATTATTTAGGGAAAATTTTTGCAGAGAATTATCTGGAAAATGATTATAATTGATTAGTAGGGAACAATTAAAAAGTTTATTTAGGAGTATCAGGCACAGCCTAATGAACTAAAATATCTCATTCAGTACTCAAACAGTGTAGGAAAGAGGTCTGGCTTTTGGCATTTTTAAAATTTTCTTGTTATTTTAAAATCAGTTATAGGAGAAAAAAATCAAGCATCTTAATGCAAAGTTCGTAGTAGGTTCAAAATTAAACATTTCTTTGAGCTGGAGCTGAGTGTCCAACTTTTGCCCAATTACTATTGGTGGGTTGGGTTGACTGAGAGGAAAATTTGTGTAAAATGGGATTCCTGCTATGGTTAAACTCACAGCCTTTGGGGGGAGCAGTTCTTCCCCCGTGTCTTAAGTAACAAGTAATCGTGAGGGCATGCATGCAGTTCAAATAAAATCAATATTTATTCGTTAGCTTTAGTCCTTACCATATGGTATAATTTTCAAGTGGAGGGCACAATTTTGGGGTGTGGCTAAAATAATTAGAAACAGGACTTAATTCTTACAAGGACTCTCACCAGAGAAGCAACTGTTAAGTGGGAATGCCACAGAATATTTTATTCCTTTTTCTTTTCTTCTTCTTCTTCTTCTTCTTCTTTTTTTTTTTTTTGTTGTGTTTTTTGTTTTTTGACTGGGATTCTCTTGCCAACACTCCATAGGCTTAAGCGTAGAGAGCAGGTAAAAAACAAAACTGAATTTAGGGATGGCAGTTTCCTAAGTGCAATGTTCCAGAAAGACTTTTATTTGCTTGCTCTATGCTTATGGATGTGGCTGTCCATCAGTTTTCAATTAGTCAACATACCAACGTCTGCCAAGTGGGCCAAGGTTCTCGGTGTGCTGCTCTGCAGTGTTCCTGGGCAGGACAGATTCTGCCCATCATGGGTAACGGTGCCTGGCATCTCAGGAGCCATGGCAGCAGACCAGTCTTGTGTATCATGGGGAAGGGGGCAGGCTGCTTTGCATTCAGAAAACAACACTTTGTGCGTCGAGGGAAAGATGCTAGGCAAACAAAACAGAAGGAAATGGAAGCAAAATGTTGGCAAAACTCAAATTGCATTGGATTTATACTTATTGGATTTTTGAAGTAAGCTGACAAGAAAAATTACCTTCATTGCCTATCACTGAAGGGCTTTTCTCTAGAATAGACATACACTGAAGAACTGATTCAAAGGGAGCTGCACTATGTTAATGTAATAATTAAAGCAGTGAAGAACAATAGGCAGCCCATTTCCTGGTACCTCAGCCTGCCTCCGGTCTGGTCTGAGGTACAAGGCTGAGGGCTAAATTACTTTAACCACCTGAGACTGACTATAATCGCTTTAAAATGTGGTATGAGGTGAGGATGGCCTTCATTGGAACATATTTTCTCATGCAAATAAGGAGAAAAACTCCTAAATTTGCTGTGTTTTGTGGGCAGTTTTTGGGAACTGTATTATTGGAATCAGCCTGAAAACCTGGCAATTTAAGTGTTTCTAATTGGAGTCTATTACCCTTTTCTTGGTGGTCTTTTTGATTTTCTGAGTGTTTCATCCTCTCATCCTTTTATTTAAATTTCCTCTGGCCAAATTATTTCTGTTTGGAAAACTTGTGTACTCCATTTGGTTTATTAGTTACTTGTGTGTATTTAAAGTGGTTTTGGTAAAATAGCTAATCAGCCTGGTACCTGGGTAGCATATTTACTGTGTGGTTTAGAACAATACATTCTAAGCATTACTGTGCATAGGAGTTGTCTGGGGTCCTGTTAATATTCAGACTCTGATTCACTAGGCCTGAGGATGAGCTTGGGATTCTGTATTTCTGAAAATCTCCCAGAATATTACAGTGTGAAAGGCAACAGACTACCAAATCTGTTAGAGGATTTTAACAAGAGGAGGGAGTGGTCGAAAGGAGGGGATAAAAAAAGAATTAAAGTCTATCAATTCCCTAGGTGGAATGTAATCACATACTATAGATAGGCAACGGAAAATAAAAGTTGAAAAACAGAAGGAAAGCAGAGATGTAAATATCACAAAGTCACGTGATGGTAGGGATATAAAGGTTGTAAGACAGGAGCAGAAGGGAGGTGAAAAGACCAATGTTTTCAAATAGTTGGCTTTATTTTCTGCTGGTTGATAATTAATCTGATAAGGAATAAATGACAGAACATGAACCATGAACTTTCTGGGGATTTATAGATAAGCAGATCAGCCTTACTTTGGGTCTGGGTGATATCACTGAAGACAGGAGAATCCCATTTTGATGTAAATGTCACAAGAAAATTTCAAGCCAAGGGCATATTTGTGCTTTGGGTTTTGTTAGCAGTTAAAATTAAGACCAAGTAAAAACTGAATAGCACTATATGGAATGAAAGGGAATGTTCTGGTAGAATGATTTATATTCATAGTCAGTGTCTTTAGATACTTGACACTTTTCTCTTGAGCTTTAATATTCTAAAGCTGAATGTCTTCAGACATTACAGGTAATGTGAAAGTCAGTTCTGTAGATATATAGTAAATAGAAATAGTGAGAAGAAAAGTTTCCTGAACTTCCTGTCAAAGAAGAGAAATGATGTTCTCATTTGTCTGTTTATTTTTCAAATGAAAGATGTTTGAGTTGAGAAGTATTCATAAATGTCATGATCATTCAGTGTGAAGCATAGCGAATCTGCAAGTTTTAATATTCTATATTAATTCTGAACATTCATTTAGCACTAACTATGGGTTGGTCAACATGCATGCCTAAGGAGAAGTAATTCTTTCCTGAGGTGCCTTTAAAATGCAATTAGCTTCTAATTCAGGTTGACTCCAACCTTAACTTTTTTTCCCTAAAGCAGTAAGAATTGTCTGAGAAACTGAAAAAAGTATGGTCTTCCATACTTGTAATTACTCCTGAGAAACATCTTGCTGCTGGTATCTGTTCTTCTTTCTCTTTGCTTTGTTTCTCATGGTATCTAATCTCACTTATGTTCTTACAAATGATACAGAACCTTGGTAAGTGTTGGTTCCATATAGTGTGGGTGTGTGGCCCTTCCACAGAGCTGTGCATTGCATAGTCCATGCGTGGTCTCACACAAGGGCACTCCTCCTCATAGTAGCCTTTGCTTCTCCTGAAGTCAACCTCCAAGTTCTCATCACAAAATCCAAAGAAATGTAAGTTCACTTAGCTCTCCATATCACTAAGGCCAAATGTCTTCACAGAGCAGGTAGAGCCAGTCCAACCATCTCTGCAGTTCCATCTTCTGTCATCTTGTCCAAGTCTAAGATATTGCTTGTCTTAACTGTCCCACATTTAATAATATACGTTGCCTTCTGTCTGGTATTCTACATATAAATCTCTTCCTCTATAAGCCCTCTTTACTGTTTTGAATAAAATAAATCATCCACTTACACTTTGTTTTTCTTCCCATACACTGTTATCTACCTGTCAGTTCTTTAGACTATTTGTCTTTATCAACTATCTCTATTGCCATCTCCATCTGTATCTCTATCTCTCTAGCTTGTCTCTAGCTCTCTATCATATGTATTTGATTACACTGTATTATAATCATATTTGTGAACTTCCCCATCCAGTGACTTTATCCTCAATTTCTCATTTTTATAACACCAGAAGAAAATTTGCCTTAGACATCTTATTCCTGAGGTCCACTCTGCTAAAGAGGCGTATCAGGGTGCGTTCTCATTCTTACCTGAGGCTTCCATGTATTGCATCTGTTCATTTTGTTTTCTGGAGCTGCAAGGGAAGCTTCTCAGAGAAGGACAAGCTAAGTGACTCATTATCATAGCCTCCTCTCAAATCTTTCATGAACCCTCTAGTGTCACGTACTTGGTACATGCTAGATAATCATTTTATTGATTATTTTGACAAAAATTATAACGCTTACACTTACTCAAGACACATTCTTCATACTGGGTATTAAGTTTTTCTTGTATGATCTTCTTTAATCCTCATCTGGCCCCAGGGGCAGAAGAACTATAAAATTAATGAAATTTAAGTTTTGGGGCTATTGATTTATAAGGGTTCCTTCTAATGCCTTCTTTTAAAGTTTCTCATTTTAAAAATGTATAATTCTTTTTAATTCTAAAGAAATGTTCTCTTTTATACTTGATTTTAAATTAATATGTTTCTTTTTTTTTTCCTTTTAAAAGTCCCCCAAATTGCACAGGCCTCAGGCCTCTCAAACCTCCAAGAGAGATGCTGTAAAACATTCCCACAAGACTCACAGAGCATCCAAAAATTTAATCACAAAACATCAGGGTTATATTATTGGAAAAATTAATGAAAAGTGAGATTTCTCAGTTGGCTTATTCTCTCACAGAAAGCACAAAACTTAAAATGCTGAGACATACAGTAAGAGAAAGTGACGATGCACTGACCTGGGAGAGTTCAAATTATCTCATTCAGTCACTTATTCAACCTTGATCTTGGCTCACTCACTTTTGTTTAAAACCAGGACTTGGTGAAGACCGGCAGCTCTTCCCCACTACAAATGTGATCAAATGTGAACATTTGTTTCCACTGGATTTTATTTAGTTTATTTGTTTATTTCATATATGAGAACCAGGGACCAGAAAAGTTAAGTAATTTGTCAAAATGACATAGCTGGTAAGTGATATAGCTGGGTTCCAGACTGAAATCTGTGTCTATTGATTTTAATGTCTAAAGCACAAGTGAATAGGGAACATAATTATTCACTTCATTCCAATTCCTTTTGCTGTTCCTTCTGTAATCCCTTGTCACCACTCCGCCTCATGCCTCAGGGATGAGTGAGGTCTACAGAACATCATGGCGAAGAAGCTGAGACCTTGCCCAGACCTTTCCTCACTCGCCTAACTCTGGTTGTGATTGCCATTAAGAATTTAGAATTGGGCCTGGTGATTTATTTAATTCCTTTGGCACAAATTTGCCACACTTCTCACACAATAATATCAAACTATACACACCCATCTGGTTTCTAGCCTTCTCCATTTGACTTTAACAGACTTTCTTTCCTTATGTTTGGCTACAGATGCTTTTGTTTCCTTTGCCCCTCACTATCTCACTTTTTTAGTATGGTTTTATTATACAAGTTCTCTCTACATGGAAAATGGTCAATTTGAGTTTTGGGATTTAACCCTAGAAACCTTTCTTTCCAAAATATATTCCTTTGTCTAGCATTCTGATAGGTATCCTTATCAGGTAATAGCTGACAGGCTTTATCTTTGGCAAGGCAATGGAGCCCAAATTTACCTGTGATGATATCGAAGAATTTTTCAAGGGGATCACACATCCATCCCCTTTATAAATGATGTCTCTTTTTTGAATTATAAGGTTAAACTATGAACATAAAAGAAAATATTCGGAGTCAATGTTACACTGAAAATCTAAGATGTATATCAGCATGGAGGCATTTCTTCCCCAACAAATATTAATTTGTCTGAATTTTGAAAAGTTTAATATTTTGGAAAAATATTCCTTAAATATGTAATATTTTTTGTTGATGGGGTAATGTGTTGCTTTTTCATATGTGGGACAGAACATCCTACATTTACAAGTTAAAGCAGAAGTTTATTTTGGCTCATGATTTTCATGGGGTTAGTCCATGGTAGTCTGACTTCAGGGCAGAAACTACATGGTGGAAGAAAACTGCTCAATTCGTTTTTCAAATCAATTTTATTGGAACATTTTACATGGACATTGTGATCACAATCAACATTGAGAATTTATACCAGTACATGACACATCTTGATTCTTATTTTTCCCCCATTCCTCTGCCCTCCTGACAATCTCTAGCCCCGTATGTACGTAAACTTCAGTTCCTTAATACCATCATTTTTTTTCCTTTCTATTCTTTAATTACTCATTCTCTGCTTTTCTCTTTTCCTTTTGCACATAGGTATTGTGAAATAGGAACCTGCTTAATTCTTGAGAGTGAACAGAGAAAGGCAGAGCAGGGGATAGAAAATATACCTTACTACGATGTGCTTCTACACACACACTTAGTCAGGTCCACCTCCTTACAGTGCTCTAAACTATGGACTCATGAGTGAATCTGTCTATTGATGAGCATATGGTGAGTACAGAATTTTCAGCCATCTTGTCACCTATCAAAAGCCGCTCCTCAGAACACATGAGACTTCTGAGGATTTTTATATCTAAACTTGTGATGGTTAATGGTGATGTCAAATTGGATTATTTATCATATACCTAGTGGAAGAATGGAGCACAATTATGGGTGTTGTAAATGATTGACATGTTGGATTCAGACTGAGGAGGGAGGACTTATCTCAGATGTGGGTGGCATCAACCAAAATGTTTGTAATCTGGGTGGAATAAAAAAGAAAAAAAGAAGGGAGTTTTTGATTTTTTTTGAGGAACTCTCGTTTTCATCATTACCTGTGGACACTTGTCTCCAGTTGCTTCAAGTTTTCACCTCAGACTCTTTAGCCTTCATACTAGACTCTCTGTATAAACATTTTATATTAAGTCTGTTTTTCTAGTGAACCCTAGCTGGTACAAGACAGTTACACTCAACAAATTATTTTAACAATTTTTAAATTACATAGGATCTTCACTAGAAACATTATTTAACTTATTTGTCTCAGTCTTAGCAATGCTCTCACTATAGAGCATTTCAGTGTTAAGGCAAATTAAAATATTTGCTATTCACTTTTAATGTGATGATGTTCATGTTTAATGTAGTTTTTTTTTTTTTTTCAATACTGGGGATCGAACTCCGGCCCTTGTGCATCCAAAGGTTGGTGTGGTATCACTTGAGCTAAATACCCAGCTCCTTAGTTCTTGAAGTCTTATACTTCAAGATGACCTTGGAATACCATGTAATCAGTTGTTTCTCTCTATTCTGCCCTTTTCTTCTTTGTAACATTTGAGATACTGCTTTTTGCTTTTCTCTGTGAGCCTATCTTTAACAGATCTTCTACTACCTCTGCAGCACCATTTCTCAACAACAGCCATTTTGACTCCTATGGGGTCATATGTTCTATATGAAGATATTTTCACTTGTCCCAATTTAGATGAAAGGAATACTGCTACCATCTAATAGGTGGAAGCCAGGGCTGCTGAGTATTGTGGTTTAGATGTAAAATGACCCCCAAAACTTCATACGGTTCTAAGGTGACTAGACTACAGGAGCATTCTAGATGATGTGCTATTAGAAGGTGGGCTTTGATCAGAAGAGTTGAATCACAGTGGGTGGGACCTTCAAGCATATCTCTCCCTTTCCAACCCCTCCTTGGACTTTGATTCTTTTTTTGTTGTTGTTGTTTTTTTTTTAGACAGGGTCTCACTTTGTAGTTCAGGCTGGCCCTGAGCTCACTATGGAGCCCAGGCAAGCCTAGAACTCAGCAATCCTCCTGTCTCTGCCTCCCGAGTGCTGGGCTTACAGGCGTGAGCCACCATGCCCGGCACTGTGGGATGTGGTACTGATTGCTGGTGGGCATGAGTCACCACGCCCAGCACTGTATGTGGCTACCAGGGATGGAACTCAGGGCCATTGTGCTTGCAAGGCAGGTGCCAGAACCACTGAGCCAAATCTCCGGCCCTGGACTTTGATTCTTACTCACCAACAGATGAGCGTCTTCTCCTCTACCAGGCCCTGTTCATGTCATCCTGTCCTATAGCCAGCCAATTATGGATTGTTAATGTGAACCAAAATAAGTACATTCTTCTTTACATTGTGGGTAGCAGGTACTGAATCCTAGTAACAAAATGTAAACAAGACATTGCTGAATCTCTTACAGTGCACAAGAACATATCACCCTAACACTGAACTATCTCAGCCAAAGTGTTCACTTCCTAAAGTTGTGTAAAAATGAATAAGTGCTAAAGAAGACCTAGGAGTATTCCTTAATTCTGTATTTTAAAAATGCATTCTGACTTTTGGCTATTGGTAAGGTGAGAATCCAGTATCATCTCCTTCATAAGATCAAAAATGTTTCATGGACTGAGGTCTTTGACTTGCAGTTGAGTGAGGCCTTGTGTTTTGCCTTTAAGTTAATGTCCTTGACCCCTGTTTAAATACAGTGACTACTTTCTTTTAAACAATATTATTTTGAAAGTGTTTTCTATAGTTACTTGGATATGTAAAAATATCATCCCTGGCTAAATACTGTGGAATATAGTTAAGTTGCTGAGAGATTTTCAAATTTTTACTTACAATTGCTTTTATATTGACAGCAAACTAATTGTTTAATGCATGAGACGTTTTTTCGACTGTGATTTGATAGCGTCAGGAAAACTGGTGACTGAGAAACTCCTCTCTTCTTTTAAGAAAAATCATGATTTTGATAAAGACCAAATAGCTATTTTTAAAAAGTTTATTGAAAGTGAGTTAATTGGCTATGATCTTATCCTTCTTTATTATTTCTCATAGCTTTTTTTGTAGTAGAGGCCCTCAAGGAAAGCTTGGCTGCTTGAGGTATGGATGGTCTGATCTTACAGGGTGCCTAGGTTCTGACTTGTTCACTTGATGGTGCTTTTTTTTTCAGTCACTTTTTTCAGGTAGAAAATAAGGGAAAATCATATTTTCTAAACATAATAAAAGTTTATTCTATTTTTCTTAATGGAGAGAATACTTGATTTGAAAAGGTTTACATAGAGATGTAAAATCATATTTTCTAAACATAATAAAAGTTTATTCTATTTTTCTTAATGGAGAGAATACTTGATTTGAAAAGTTTTACATAGAGATGTAAAATCATATTTTCTAAACATAATAAAAGTTTATTCTATTTTTCTTAATGGAGAGAATACTTGATTTGAAAAGTTTTACATAGAGATATGTCATTTTAATGAAATACAATCTATATCTCTCTATATAGATACATATCTATCTATCTAATCTTGACAGATATATCTTGATATGTCTTGATATAGGTCTTAATATAAAACTATATATATATCTTCATATATAACAATGCATATGATAGGGAAATAATTTTTTAAACAATGCATATTTGGCTAATTTGACCTAATTCCCATGCATTTTACCAATTAGGTACATTTATTTAGTGCATTAAAAGGGAAACAATTAATATCAAAGTGTAAATGAGTATGCATATTCTACCGCTGTTTTATTCAAATGTGATGTGTCAAAATGAACCTGATATGAAATGCAAAGTGGTAGATGAAAGTGGTAGATCTAAGGTGTATAGTTTAGTATAGAATTTTGTCAATCTCCAGCAACATTTCAAAGACAAAATATGCTTAGTTACTTTTCTCATCACTGAGATGAAGGGTTCAATACTCATAAGTTAAGAGAGGAAAGCTTTATTTAGCTAACAGTTTATAGAAGTTTCAATCCATAATTAGTTGGTTTAAAGGTGGGGTCACACAGCAGACAGGCACTGCAGTGGAGAAATAGTTCATGGTGAGTAGAAGGTAGCAAAGTAAGCAAGGGACAAGACAAGCCTCTCTGTCTTTTATATTCTATCTGGCTACCACAATTAGAGCAATGCAAAACCAATCAGTGGACTGATTTAGTAATAACTCATCCTTAATCCCAGCATTGGATATTCTAGATCCTGACAACTCTGAAATACCCTCACCTCTAACTGCATGAAGCTTTGGAGGAAATCTAGACACAGGCCATAGTCATTTGTTCTGACCTGGAGTTGTAGGAGTCTCTTTCTGATCTTGATCCAATACTGTCAATTGGGGAGATACACTCAGAGGCAAATTGACCAATAAAAGCTGATTTTGTGTTCATATTCATATCATTTTTCTTATTTGTATGGAAATCAAACACACTCTGTGAGTAAAAATGATCCAGTAGTGCTTCAAATAATTTTTGGTAGTTTTCCAGTTTTTCAAATTTAATATTTTGAAATCACATTTTCTAGTTTTTATTTTCCTTGGGAAAGTTACTCTTTATGTTAAAGATTATAAAAGGCTTTCTCAGTGTTTTTACATGTTCCTAAGTTTAAAATTGAAAGCATCCTTTAAACATATAATTATTGTGATATTTGTAATCTTAAATTAAAAATATTTTTATAGTTCATTAGATTTTAGAAATCATAGTTTAATGTAATAATTTCATTGTTGCATTCTCAATGGATGAAATAAAAGTAGGCAAAGTGTAGAAGATTTGTTTGCTGTGGTCCCCCTCTTATGTTTACCAGTTTCAATTTGGGAATTATGAAAGATTTACTTGGAAAGAGAACTAATTTTTGTCCCTTCAAAGAATTCCTAAAGATGAACTTGGAGGAAGGAATCAGAGTAAGTTCAAATAAGTCTGCTCCTTATGCTACATTAAAAAAAAATACACAGATATTTTCTCACAAAGGATTTTTTCCTTAGAAAACCACAGTTATTAGACTTAAAAAATATCATTATATGAAAACATGTGTATAGAAGTTTCTTATAATTGTATAAGGAATTTTATTTGGAATTATTTTTATTACTATCCCCTTTATACTTTTTTTAAAGCATAAATAAAACAAATTTTCCTGGAACAAACATCTAACAGGGCTACTTAAATACAGTCTGGGTATTAAATTATATCTCTTTGTAAAGTGTCAAAATACAGTGTTGATTTTTTTTTTTTTTTTAGACAGGGTCTCACTTTGTAATTCAGGCTGGCCCTGAACTCACTATGTAGCCCAGGCTAGCCTCAAACTCAGCAATCCTCCTGCCTCTGCCTCCTGAGTGCTAGGATGACTGGCGTGAGCTACCACGTCCAGCACTGTGGAAGGTGATACTGATTGCTGGAGGGCATGAGTCACCATGCCCAGTATTGTTGTATGTGGTGACTAGGGATCAAACTCAGGACCTTGGTGCTTGCAACGCAGGGGCCAGAACCACTGAGCTAACTCTAAATCTCCAGCCCCAGTGTTGATTTTTAATGTGAGCCAAAAGCATCAGTATGCATTTAGCTTTTATAATCTCTTCCCCTGGCTGTCTCCCTAATCGTGACTTTTTCAATTTTACACAAACACTAGTTTTTCTAACTTTCTACTCTCCTCAAGAAAGGTATATTTCATTTAGTATAGCTAGAATGTGATGATATGCAATTGAAATGTATTGTGTATGACTGTCTCTCTTGCACTAATCAAATATTTAGAACTTTCTTCTTTTCACGTTTAGAGTTCCTATCAGATACACACAAGGAAAGAGCCTCTCTTTTAATGTTCCTCTCTGTGTTATATGACACAGATTCTCTTGTACAAGTTCTGAGCTTAAATTTTTGTTCAGAACTTACCAGAAAAGTTTAAGAATCAGCCAAAAGAGTACAAATTTAGAGGCTCCTGTTCACTAGACTCTGCTGTAAAGGGAATATATTGCACATCTACAGAAATCTGCTCTGAGCCTCTCTAAGAAGATGCTGAAATGCTGCATTACAAATTCCAAGATGAATTAATGAAGAACAACACTACAGATGAAATGTATATGTGTGTGTATCACAGCTAACATGGCAACTGGAATACAAAGTCTTTTCTTTCTCACATTTTGCCAGGCATAGCATAAGCTTCCCACAGAAGATGGGGGTTAACAGCCTGTCTCCTTTTGGGGTGGGAGAGTATGAGTTGAATAAAATGTAGAATTGAGCTCTGAAATGATGAAGTTAACATTACATATGCAGTCTATTATGGTAACTGGGAACATGTGTGTCATAATGTTGGGCAAACATTCAAAAATGAGAGAAGGTAAAGCTGAAGGGGATGCCCCCCCAACTATGTTCAACTTGCATGGTCTAAGGCTGTACCATTAGGAAGGATTTGATAGACTGCCATTTTCCTCCTGTCCACCGACGCTATTCCTATGCTCTCCTATCTCTTTACATTGTCCTCATTTAATGTTTAGATAGATTTTTCATATTTCAGTTTCAGTGACTAATTTCTCACCCCAGCAGGCTGGGGTGGCAGTATGGTCTTTCAGACTTTGCTAGGCTTTTCTGAACCCACAGATGTCTTTAAATATCATGAATGTGAAATATTTCCCAAGGGGAAAAAAAACAGAAGAAATCTCCTGACAAGGGGACTGGAAGATAGTTACTAAGACAGGGACTAAGGCCTTCATGCCCCATTGCCCACATCACTGACTAAAACCACTGAAGCTATTTATGCTCAGGTGTCTCCAGGCCCATATAGAACGAGCCATTTGAAAGGGAAATGTAATGGGAAAAAGGAAATAAGCACAAACTTTTGAATAACTTAACCCCAGTCTAAAGAATTACCAAGTTCAAAATAGGAAATAAATAATAGAAGATTAGAATGTGGAAAGAAATCAGACTGAGAATAAAAAAAAACAAGGAAACAAGATACTAAAAAATGGAGACAACATGGCAGATTATACAAACTCTGAGTACAGATGTAGTGAAGTTAATCTGAAATTTGTCTGAATTTATTGACTCTTTGGCCTTTTACAATATTGTTCCCTCTCATTGATTTGGTGACTTTTGTTTGATTATTCTTTCATTGTCTTCAATTTATTATTTACCTTAGGGTGTGAACATCTCATAAAATTTTGTCATTTAACACCTTGGTGGTATTGAAAATGCTATGCTTCAATCTCAGCTGTGTGCACACTAATCCAATTCACTTTTGGGGGATTTTAGACCACTAACGTGTCACCAGAGATGGTCTTTGAGTTGAGAGGGTTGGAAGATTTCAGCAGTCACCATACAGGGAAAATTAGGTGGGTAGTGAGCATATGGTCTTCCTGAGATCAGTCATCCTGCTGAATGCCTTTCAAGGAGAGGAGTACAGAATTTTTAGCTCTAAATCCAACTGGTTTGTCTTGCCAATCACTTCTCTAAAATAAGTTAACAATATTCTTCATCTCTCTTTTTTTATGTAGTTGTAGTCCTTCTTAACATCCTACTTCCCACTTATATTTCCTCATGCTGTTAGAGTGGTCTTTACTCCTCCCTTATTTAGTTTTTTCTCACATTAGTGTATTTTGCAAATATTTGCCAAGTTAATCAGGCCAGAAAATAACTCCCACAATCTACAATGTCATGTCTTTTTCAAAATTTTCAGAAACTTGCTGCATGTGGTGGCTCACTCCTATAATCCCAGCACTCGGGAGGCAGAGGCAGGAAGATTGCTGAGTTTGAAGCTTGCCTGGGCTACATAGTGAGCTCAGGGCCAGCCTAAACTACGAAGTGAGAACCTGTCTTAAAAACTTATTTTTCAGAAACTTTGTCAAATAAACCAAGCGTTCTTAATATGGTATGTAGTGACTCCCATCATCTGGTTTATCTCTGATTATATACTTAACTTCTAATGATTATTTTTATTCTCCTTCATGCTAGTTAAATGTTGCCATGATCACTCAAGATGTTCTTCTGGCTTTCAGAAGTGCTCTGTCTCAAAGTCTCCTTTACTGTTGCAACATGCTCTCTGGGACAACACCATGTCCTACGTTCAATGAAAATTTTCTCAATTTTTTCACTTACAGAATTACTCCTGAAAATTTTAAATTTACACACATGCACTTTCTATTTTGAGTTATATTTCCCATGTTCAGCTTTCTCTGACACTATATTTTGCTGCGGTTTTAAAAATTTGAATATTTCTTAGTACATTGTATATACACATTATGATCACACTCAACATTGAGAATTTGTACCAGTATATATGACTTAATTCTCATTTACTGTATCTTTCTTAGAGGTCCACTATTCAATACATGATCCTTTCCATCATGTCTCAAAGGTAGGGTTTTAAGGTAGGATTTATCTTTACATCTCTGCAATTTCTCAAATGTTGCTTAACTCATTAAAACTCACCAATATCTGTTGAGTAGAACTGTTGAGTTAAACAATTGTACATATTCTATTTTAATTTATTTTACATATAATAATATAATATACATAGTATTCCTTATTATAAATATTGAATCTTGAATACCTAGGAATCTATAAGTATAGAAATAAAACATCAGATTTTGGGCTGTTGTCTTTCAAAACACGATTCACTTCATTGCAGCATAGCGTATATGATCAATAAATACTTTTCAGTCAGTATATATTTCCAAGACTTAAAATAATCTTTAGAAACATGAATGTATCTAGTACAAAGTTATATTTGGTTAAAAAAAAAAAAAAGATTGGCAAGGCCAGAGATTCAGCTCAGTGATTCCAGCACCTGTCTAGCAAGCGCAAGGTGCCTGGTTCGATCCCCAGTAACCTCATACAACAATACCGGGTGTAGTGGCTCATACCCATTGGCAACCAGTACCACATACCACAAATGCTGGGTGGCTCAAGCCTGTAATTCCAGCACTCGGGAGGCAGAGGCAGGGGGATTGCTGAGTTTGAGACTTGCCTGAGCTACACAGTGAGCTCAGAGTCACCCTGAAATAAAAAGTGAGATCTTGTCTCTCTCTATATATAGGTGGTTTAACCTTATGGAATAATTACATAGATTATAGCAGGTGAAATAAAATATAGAATTAACTAACAATTGACCTTTATTCAAGTCTTGTATTCTTTGCAGTATACCTTTGACTGATTCACTTAAAAGTCCATTTCCTAGAGCTCTCTAGATCTTTATACTTCTAATATTGAGAATACACTATCAGTATGGAACTAGCAATCTTATGACCATGGTAACTAAATTCAGGAATATTCTAAGAAATAATTTCGAGTTTCTTTTAGAAGATTGAGTAAGAGAGGAACAGTAAATGATTACTTATATGTTATCAATTATGTGATAATTTGTTAGTAGTTGTATTTGAATGTTTTCTCTTTTGCTTATGTTTGATTTTCAAACAGAATGGAGAAGATTCTGTCCACTATATTTCAGCATAATCTTGTACCTCCCAGGTGATTATATCTATTTTAGCTACCTTTATCTCTGGATGTCATAACTTCTGGATAGAGAGGTGCTATTGAATTTTAATCAAGAGTGATATTAAGAAATTGCTGGCTTAAATTCAACAAACCAGAAAGACATGGGTTTGAGGAAAGTCAATGATAGCATCGTGTGTAAATCACACAGTGAGCATTTTTTAAATTTTTTTTCAATATACCAGTTTGAGGAGCTCAGTAATTTTTTTTTTTTTTTTGAGACAGGGTCTCGCTTTGTAGTTCAGGCTGGCTCTGAGCTCACTATGTAGCCCAGGCAAGCCTCTAACTCAGCAATCCACCTGTCTCTGCCTCCTGAGTGCTGGGATTACAGGCATGAGCCACCATGCCTGGCACTGTGGTATGTGGTACTGATTGCTGATGAGTGTGAGTCTCCACGCCCAGCATTGTATGTGGTTAGCGGGTATCAAACTCAGGACCTTGGCCTTGTGAGGCAGGCGCCGGAACCACTGAGCTAACCCTCAGGCCCAATATTCTGTATTCTTCATTATTTGTTGATTAAAAATCATACAGTAGTAGAAAGGCTGATATAATTTATTAGTAATGAATTTATATTTTATTAAATCTCCAGACATTTTACATGTGTTTGAAAAACAATAACAATGCATAAGAGGCACATGATTCATGTACTATGATATGTTCAGGTGTATGTAGTGAAACATGTGGCTCTTCTCACACCAATAGTCCTGTAGGAAAAGTATTTCAGAACCATTTTACCTCTTTGATGACTGAAGCTCTTTGGACTGGACATAGCTTAGTCTGGAGGCTACAATGAAATCAGACGAGACTAGTTTCTGGCTTGATGAACCATTTACTCTCTATGTATAATTAAATATAATAATAGGAGACTTACATGACTCAGTTTTCTCTTCTGAAAATTAGGGATTTTATTGATATGTATTTCAGTGAGTTGTAAAAATTAAATTAGCTTGTACATGTAAAATAATCTGCATATTTCCTGGAATACATGTAAAGGTGTTAGAATAATTAATATCACTTGTGTTATGTTATTTAGAATCTCAAATACACTATAATGTAGTATTATTCATCATAATATGGTAAAATTACAGACTATTGTAGTTAATGAGATTCTGTGGCTTGATAACATGGTAAAAACATGAAAAAGTGTAAACTTGATTAAATAACTTATGGAACTTTTAGTGCTTATTTTTGTAATGTTCTAGTTTGTTTTTCGAATATAAAAACAAGTTGGAATATACATTTAACAGTAAATTAAATTCAACATTTTAAAATATGAGCCATCTGCTAATTTAAAAAAAAAAAGATTAATTTAAAATTAATCTATCAGTAAATGACTGAAGTCTCAGAACATTAGGGATGCATTCTTAAAAGATACTAAGCCATTATTACCATCCCTCACTAAATGGATGCATGTCTTAAATTTTACTCTTTTAATAGTTTAAGTTTTATATTAAAAAAATATTAAGTCAGTCTAAAGTAGTGCCTGTGCCTTCTTAGAGGACTAGCTTGCGTGTGAAAGTGGATGTAACAAACAGAATTCAAGTTGAGACAAATAACTGTGGAAGTGATCTACTTTACTTTGAACCAATGCCTTCTATTCTATAGTTGATAAAACTCAGTGTATACAATGTCCTCAGTGCAACTTAAATGGTGTGCTTGCAGTAAGGCTGGCATTTCTTAGTTTACAGCGTGCTTTGGCCAGGCATCCCAGCATAAGAAATCAAACAGTGCACAATCCTCTTCTGGTTATGCTTCCACACACTTGTGAGAGGAGGACATAAGAGAGCAGAGTCTGGGAAATGTATTGATTTGATGGTCGAGTGAAGCCCACAGGAACTGTAGTTCCTACACCTTGCTGGAGGGAGTGTATAATGAGGGAACCCCTTTGGAAAACAGTCTGTAGTTTCTCACATGAATTGGTCATATACAACTGTGTGTACAAAACTCCTTAATGTGAGCTCCAAGGAACTGAAAACATGTATCTGTCAAAAACTTGTGTACAGATGTACACAGCAGAATTATCTGGAATAGCCAAAATGGAAAGCAACTCCATTAGCCAATAAATGAATAAATAAATTATGATATTTACATACTAGAATCTTATTCAGCTTTAAAAATGAAAGTATGTCAACTGTCATACAGATAACCACGAAAATTATTCCAAGTCAAAGAAGCCTGGAAGAAGAGATCATTAAATGTCCAGAATAGAGCAAATTTATAGCCTACAGCTTGAGACAAGTATGAGAAGTGGAGAATGATTTTTTTTTGGTGTGGAAACAGTTTCTTTTGGCCTGATAATAATCTTCTAAAACTAATTCTAATGCTGGATTTGTATAATTCCATGGATATGTAGCAAAGCATTAGACTGTACACTTTAAGTGGGAAAATCATGTGTGTGAATTATATCTCAATAATGTTATGTGCAAAAATGACTCGTCCATCTTAGAGATCCACAGACACTGGATTCAGTTTCATGAACTAGACTCCCATGAGTATTTTCAGGTTTCAAGTTCCAAGCAGTTGAAGCAGGTTTTCTCAAGAACAGTAGTCACTGAAATGCATCAAAACATAAGTGTGCTGCCTGAAGAAACACTTCAACTTACGAGCTTAAATAATAACTAAATTTAATTCATTCCAGGTACATTCTCATTAAAGAAACTGCTGGCCAAAATGCTGAAATAAACATTTAGCTACTAAGCGAACAAATTAAACTCCTTTATGATTTAATTGCACCAGTGAGTATTTCTTTTTGGAATGTGTTGCTGCTTTGATACATTTCAATACAAATCATGAATTATGTTGAATGATGGCATTTCAGAATGTGTATATGTATATGCATATGTATTTTCAAATTGCATTTCAAATATTATTTAAAATATGTATGCATGTATACATATGAACATTCCAATTTCTATGTTTATGTGTATGTATGGAATAGAGAAAGACATATTTCAATAAGTCCCATGCAGTGTAGTCATATTGCAGGATATATATTTGCCAACTAGTTGTAAGCATTAATGGAAATATTCTCTCTGCTGCATATTTTCTTCATTCTATACACACACATATATGAGAATACATCTATATTTGTACAAATCTTTATGAAAGTTTATCACATGCTAGAGCTAAAGTATTTGAAGGTGGATATTTTGAACACCATGGATGTTTTGAACTACTGGAGCTATTTTCAAAAACATTCTTTTTCAGACAGGATCTTGTTATGTAGTTCAGGCTGCCCTTGAACACACTATGTAGCGCAAACTAAACTCAAACTCATGGGAAACTTCTTGCCTGTCTCTTGAGCCCTGGGATTATAGAAATACACCACCACACCCAATTTGAGAAATTTTTGTGCTTAAGAAATGTACAACATTTCACTACCAGCTGTGTAAAAATTTGTAGTGGTGATTACAGAAAAAGCAACAATCAAATCAAAACAAAACAAAACAATTCAGCCCCAATATTTTTCATCATCTGAGATCTCAGTTTAATATTTTGTGGATAGTCTTTTTTGTCTTTTATTTCTTTTACAGTGTTAATTTAAAAAGTAAAGTTTTTCCTGCCAGCCTAATTGGTAATCTAATGAAAAAGTACACTCTTTCTTCATAAGAAAATTTATTTGAAGTGTCTCTACATTAAAAAAAAATATTTTCTTTGTGGATTCACACATCGACACTCACAATACTATTTTCACTTTTTCTTACTTAAATCTTTCCTGTAGTCAATTCTGGCTGTATGCTTGTTAAGCATTTTAAATATGGTCTGAAGACTTATAACTACTACTTTTGTCTGTAGACACAAACCATCATTTACTTTTCTTTTATACCTCCTTTGTTTTCCTTTGTCAGTCACACTCAGATAATTATGATAAAATTCACATTCTCATAAGATCTATATAACTCTCTTTCCTATATCTTTACATAGGACATAAAGCTATATGAGTGAAACAGCAAAATACACCTTCTGCAGTGTGGCCAGGTAAGGTTCTTAATATTGTATAAGTAAAAATCTTGTGATGGTCATATTTCCACCTAGTGAGTACCATTCTATCAGTTCAACTCGAGCCTCAATGATCATAAAGGGGACAACAAGAAGAACCAAAGAATTTAGACTCTGCCTTCTCATGTATGGACACAGAATGTCAGTAGAGCAACAGACTAAGAGCTCAGAGAGGAATCATAACCTGTCCAAGAGGAAGGACATTGTCCTTCAGGCCAAATAATTCTCAGAATGTAATACGGTAAACTTCAAATATAGCTCAGCTGATTTGTTACTGAGTGAAATGTAAATAAGAATTTCTCACAAATAACAACAAATGATACGTAAAAGCAATGCAAGTTAGTGGGGCCTAAGACTAGCAGGGGCACATAAAGACAATCTTTGGCAAAGTAAGTGGAAGCAGCGTGTTTGTCCAGGAATGGGACTGAATCTTAGCGTGCAGACTCAGCACTCAGACTATCGCTTTTGGTGTCCTGGCTAGAATTAGACTTTGAAGATTTATTTTATGTCTTTCTGGTTCCATGCAGTAGCTTTAATCATTTTCACCTACTAACCTTTGCTTTACAATACATCAACAGCTCTTGTGGATCAATATCTTGCCTTAAATGGGCAGATTTAAATATTCATTGTCAAGTTTCTGGGCAGGAGAGCAGCAAAACAAGACAATAACATGATGCTAAATATAGTTTGTGCTGCACCATTTGCATAGAATATCTTTCCTCCATGCTTTCCAGCTGATGAAATGCTACTCATTCATTAAGGTTCATGTGAAATGCTACTGAGATAAAGTCTCTGATATTCCAGTTGAGTGAAATATTTCCTTTGCCATGAAACCACAACTTTACATAAATAATTCTCTTACAGAAGTGAACATTCTTTCATCAACATTCACTTGGACCTTAGATTTCATTAGGGAAGAGTGTCCATATTCCTTAATTTAATATCAATAGTCATTACCTCAGTGTCTGAACATGGTACACATCTGTGAAACCAATACATGAGATTTGTGGTTGTCTATCTTGAACTTACCATGTTAGCATTTCTTGAGAAAATGCCTAGATTTGTCCAGTTCCATTAGTCCAAACTAGCATGAGTTTTTCTATTATGTCTGATCTTCACTCAGAGCATAAAATAAAACATAGCACCCAAAAGTCAAATGGTTCATCCAACAATTATTGATATGTTAGGCAAAGAACACAGAGCAGAAGTAACCCTTCACTATGGACATGGGTCACCCGTGGCTTGTGACCTGCCCTACTTCCTACTCTTCTCAGTTCTCAGCAAAGGTTCTCTGAAATCTTAACATAATAGGGCTGTGAGCCATACTTATCTCATACACACCCTAATGTGCCTATCCTTCATGGAGTTGGCTGTGAGGCACCCTCTAAAGGCCCCTTTTAAAGAAATATTTTTCTAGTTACCCACTGTTTTCTGCAGAGATGGAACTTAATAGAGACCTAGTCCAAGAATAGATGTGGAAATAGAAATACCTTCCAAGAGAGGCTTGGGGCCTCTAGTGGTTGAACTAGTACAGCCTACTATATTTTCTGTACAGTTATATAAAGAGGTCATGTGCTCTAAGGAACCAAGGAAAGCAAAAATGAGATAATCAAACACACATGTAGTGGAAGAGGAGGTGTGAGATGGAAAAGCAAAGGGAAAAATACTGTCCATGTGTTCTTCACTGTCTTTTCCCTAAGGGCCAACCACACTGGTAGCTTTGGATCTCACAAGATAGCTTAGTATCTATATAATACATTTTCCTTTTTCCATAAAATAGGTAAATTTGAATTTCTAACCGATGACCACAAAAATCTAATTAGTTTGCTTCTGTGTTATGAAATGAGTTGATCAGAAAATTAAAGTATTTTCCTATAAAACTTAATGGGTGTTCCTATGCTTACAATCTTGTGATTGATTTCTCATCTTTTTGTTGTTGTTGTTGTTGTTGTTTTTTCAGAGTCATGAAGGAATCATTCATATTTAAAATGTCATTAATACATTCATTTTTGAGTACATGAGCTGTACATTCCTTACTTGGAGTTGAAACACACACAAAACACACCTCAGTTCTTTTTTCTTCCCCTTTGAACATCTTCCCTTCCATCTCTTGTTTCCCTTCCCATTTGAGAAAGATCTGTTTCCCTACTTCTTATTATCTGTTACATTGGTCTTTATTTATAACTTAAGTTTTTCATGTAAGAGAAACCATTTGATATTTAAGCTTTTATTCTACTTAAAATTGTGATCTCAAGGCCTCATTTTCCTACACATCATTCAGGTTTATCAGATCTGGTCAACACGCTTCAGTGTACTAGTTCTTCTAAGACATTACAGGAAATATAGGCTTTCTGACAATCAGATGTGGATGATGGATTGAACTAATATATACATGAGGTGATGACATCATTACAGTGTTAATGGGAGTGACATATATGTATATGTAAAATGTCATCCTTTTATTGATTCTGAGAAAAATAGTAGACAGGGCCATGAGTAAGATCCTCACTCCTTCATATGCTATAGAAAGATCACCTCAGTGAGTGGCAGGTGTTATTTGGCCTAGAGGAGGTGTGGGAATACCTGAAATAAGAGGTAGAGCAGGCGGCACCCTGAGAAGCACCAGGGGCTCAGCAAGAGAGGTCAAGTGTGGAGAGGACAACTCAGAGAGGAAAGGCGGGATGCGGAAGAAGCAGGGCGGAAGGCCAAAATCCTGCTGGTGTACAGGTGAACAGACGCTGACACACATTCGCCTCAGAGGAAACCTCAGCTGGATGAGAGCAGAGACATTTACTGGAACATATTAGCTGTCCCTGTGCAAGGCAGGAGGAGTAGTTTTATTTCCTGTTATAGTTAAACAGTTAGGATCTTCTGACAGTTAGCTTTTGAAACTTTTGGCCACTTGTTTAGTCCATTTTATTCTAACAGAATAGCTGTTGTATACTCAGCCATGTGTCATACTATTGTGCTAATAGACACAGTTCTCCCTGCTGTAGGGTCCATGGTCTAGTAAAGGTAACAATAAAAGGGAAGAAGTATATGGCAAAAAAAAAAAAATTCAATGGTATAGTATGGTAAATGCTAAAAGCACTTACTCTTAAGTCCTCTGCATCCCAGCACCCTCCACCATTTCCTTTAGGAGTCAATTCTTTTCAGACTAGAAAAGAGTTTAAGTGCTGAATTTTGTAAACAGCTTCAGGTGCCTGAGTTGCAGAACTCAGGAAGGCAATTGCTCATTTGGCTTTGAGTAACTCAGGTGGGAGAGATAAGTCATGCGGTTGGTGTGCGTGGTTGCCTGCGCTGGAAACAAGGAGAAGGTAGAGACCTGCTTGTCTCCTGAAGTTCACATGTATCAGTCATGTCAGAAGAGAAGATGCTGTGCTTCTCAAGAATGACGTTTTAGGGCTGGAGATTTAGCTCAGTGGCTCCACTGTCTGCCTAGCAAGTGCAAAGTCCCTGGTTGGATTCCTGGTAACTACATAAAACAATACTGGTGTAGTGACTCATGCCCACCAGTGATCAGTACCACACACCACATTGCCAGGCGTGGTGGCTCACGTCTGTAATTCCAGCAGTCTGGAGGCAGAGGCAGGCAGATTGGCTGAGTTTGAGGTTTGCCTGAGCTTCATAGTGAGCCTGGGACCAGCCTGAACTACAAAGCAGGACCCTATCTCAAAAAAAAACAAAAAACAAAAACAAAAGACATTTTAAATTTCCTTTAAGAAAGTGATGATGCAACATATTAAAGTAATACTGGTTACTTTGCATAGCAAGGTCAGTAGGACTAATTAATAGGGATTAATGGAACCAAGGGCTGAGTTATTCATCCGATATTGGGGTTTCAAGATGGAGGAGAAAGACACGGGTGCCTCTACCCTCACTGTCACGCTCACCTCAGGCATCAGCACAGCCTGTCATGTGCCGTTCTAGATCCAGCTGGATGGATGCTTGGTCAGTCATGTGTCTACCTTAAAGAGAGGCTAATTTCTCATTGTCTTCTAATCAGCTGGCAAGTCATCACATGTGTACTGATGGCCTTAAAGCAAGAAGGCTGCAAACTGTGGCCACTGGCTGAAGCTGGTCTGCTGACTGACTGTGAGTGCAAGAGCAGGCATTATAGTTTGAAATAGTGGGACCAAATAAAAATGGACATTATTCGGTGACACATACAAGAACTTAAAATTCAGATTTCAGTGTTTAAAACGAAAGCCTTATTAGAATCAGCTAACCCTAGTTGTCTGTGAATATTTTTGCATTATAATATCAGAGTAAAGTAGTTGCTACAGTATCTCGAAAAAAAAAAAGATTTGTAAATCATAGCCTGGAGTACATCCAGAAAATTATCTTATGCCTGGTGTTTGAAAGAAAAGTTACAGAAGTCTTGTCCCTCAGGGCTCTCAGGCTAGTGTTCTCGTTGGGGTGAGCTCAGAGCACTGGGTAAAACAAGACAGAAATACATACCCAAAGTGGAAGAATCTGGGGTAGACCCAGAATCAGTGGATATCTTTGAGAGATGCACAATGGCTTGATATCTATATAGAACTGCATTTGTTGGTTTTCGAGGAAAATAATAATAAAGACCTCTTTTTAATTTCCCCGCCGATATTCTGGTCAGGTTTAGGTAGAGATTTTTTTTTTTTTTTTTTTGAGACAGGGTCTCGCTTTACAGTTCAGGCTGGCCCTCAGCTCACTATATAGCCCCAGGCAAGCCTAGAACTCAGCAATTCTCCTGTCTCTGCCTCCCGAGTGCTGGGATTACAGGCTTGAGCCACCTCACCTGGCTAGGTAGAGATTTTTAACACAGTCATGGATTAATGAGTTTAAGTCTTAACTATACATATATTTAACATGCCAGATACTTTTGTTTGCACCAAACGACTTAAAAAAAAAGTTCTTAGTATTGACGTTTATGGAAACTGGCAGAAATGGGAAGCTTGTTTTGATCCATTTAAGTCCATATTGGATAATTTATTTTAATCAAAATTGAGTCAAACTGATAATGATGATAATATGAGAAGAATAGGTATATCAGTAGTGCAGGTCACACCATCCCTACTGGTGTTAATGCTTACTTTGGATAGCCAGCATGAACAACATTTTAAAACATGAACTTTTCTTTTTAAGCTGCTAGTATAGGGCAATGGTTAGAAAAGTGACCTTTAGAATCCCAGACATGTATTTATGGATTATTTGCTCATTATTTGCCATGTGACCATAAGAAATAACTCCTTAAAAAACAATTCTTTCTTCTCTAAAAGGAAGCCAGTAAGTCATCTCTGTTTTATAGGACTGCTGGAATATAAGCATAGAGGGTGCTTTGCAGGATGCCTGGTTCATAGTAACAGTTTGTACTACCACTGGTATTAGCAACACTTGCCATTTTGAAAAAAGGGCAGAGATACAAATGTAGTATAAAACATATTTATACATCCTAATCTCCAATGCTCCCTGAACAATTTCCTGCTTAGAGTTTCATATCCTTCAATTTTCTTCAAATTGGATTGATCACAAACCATACAAATAGGTTTTAAAAATATAGATTTTTGTATGTATTTTGATTTTTTTGTATAAGGAACCTTGATAATATGTCTGGGAATTGAAATAAAAGTAATAAACAAACATCTAGGGTATGGAAATGACTTAGTCCTTAAAAATGATAAAATTGTGAAATATCTCAGTAAATACATAAAACCACTATACTCACAATTAAACACACCTTAGGAAAATGTGGCACACATATAATCTGAATAAAATAAGAGAAAGTGTCGGTGGTAAGCTAACATCTAAGAAAATAGAAATTTTTGTATTTAATATATAATTAATATAAAGCAAGCCTCCCAGGATATATTCTATAATGCTTTTCTTCTAATTAAAACCAGAATTAGCCTTTCAATACATTACAATAGCTCTTCCTTTCAGTTAAAATTATAAATTTGTTCTACTTTTTTTCACAAGTGCTCTGCTTTTTACTCACCGAAGTGCCTGCTTTTATTCTACTTTAGATCGACCCTCAGTATTTTACAGACGCAAGCTAAGGAGTCTTATTGAGAGGAGAGAAACATTTAGAATAATAGGAGTTGTTACACGCACAGTAACAAATGAAATACATCTTTTGTAAATAACTCCCACCAGAAATCTTATATTTCCAGGCATGTATGCATATACCTTCATATAACAACTTTTGTGTGCGTAAAACATTCACTGAAGGCAGCTCTGCAGTTTTATAGAAAAACAACGTGCCAGGGATGCAAGAATCTTGCCAGTTCTGTGAAAAATGACACCAATTAAAGCTTAAATTGCTTGTTTTCTCATAAGGTACATATTTTCATAACTTTGAAATCAAATAATTGCTGCTTTTATATTAAATACAATAAAACAAAAAGGATGCTAGTTTAGAGGAACTGCTACAAGCATTTTAATATAATTTTCCCACCATTTAAAGTCACAAAATATGGAAAACAAGTCAAGTATGCAAAGTTCCAAGGAGATAGAGAAACTCCTTCAGATTATTACATCATTTGTCTTTGGTGTCAGGAAATGTGTATATGATTTCATTGTTTGATTAAACGCCAAAAAAGGCACATTGCTCTTATCTAACTGATTACAGATTTTATTCATATGAAAAAGTATTTGTTAATGCTTTATCATTAGGGGATTTTTTTTTTGCTTTTTTTGAAACTCTAAATGTTCATTTCCAAAATATAATCCTCTAACATCCTAGGCTTTTTTCTTTATTTTGCAACACTACACGATACTCATGTTTCCCATAGTGAAATCCAGTCCCCGCTGACTTTGTATCTGCAAACTGAGCAAACATTTCCTTTCAGAGTGGATGGGTTGACTGTGTCTGTGTGTATTTAAAAGCTAAGATGTATTAGTTTGCAAAAACATCAAGGAAAAGAGTTTAATGTGTTGAGTTACCAAAAAAAAAAAGATTTTGATATATGTCTTAAGGTCATTGCTAATCAAAAGAACAGTACAATTTAAAATCTGAATCTAATGTTTTGGGTGATACATTTCATTGTCACAACTTTATATGATGCTTCTTTTACATACATGTGTAAACCTTCTAGTAAGATTAATTCTAATTTTCATAGACAAAGGAAAATTCTTGTAATAAGCTTACAATATTTAGTAAAGCCCTGTAAAGTAGAAAAATGATGTCCCATTGATGGTTTCTTTGTATTTGGGACAGCTAGGCTGAGAGAGGGAAAAAGAGGAGGGGACAGAAGAGAAAGGGGGGAGATACTGTGTGCTTTTCATGGTATAAACTAGCTGTCTGCATTAATAATAAGCTTGTGCTGAAGCCAATTTGAGGTAACATCGAGGGATTTCAAGGTCATTTGCCAATGGCCTGGCCTCCATTAACTTCTTCAGTAAAAGTCCCAGTGATCCTTATTTTGGCCTTGAATGTGGGTTATCAAAATCATCCCTCTTAATATTTCCACACAAATAGCTTGTTTCCTTAAATAGTCATTATGTTCAGTGGGGACAGTTTCTGAAAGCTGTTCAGTTCAATAGAAAAATGCATGTGGAAAAGCCTGTTATGTTAACATATATCTATATTTGGAAAAAAGATTTTAAGAACGCTTTGGGTATTTAATTAGAAGGCATTAAAGACAGCTAAATGTTCCCCTTGTCATGAAGAGCAAGGAGTGATATAAAGCAGTGAGATATCTAAAATATTGGAACTGTCAGCTAAAAGGCACGGAAAAAATGTGGTAAGTCATTATGCTATGTTCACATCCATATCATAATTATTTTATGTATTGCAGTTGCATCACCTATTAAATAAAAAAATGATTGTTAATCCTTTGAGTTTCTTTTTTCACCATACACTTTTGGGAAAGTCCTTCCCTGCTCACAGAAAGTTGTTATTTACATGAAAATTTGTAAACAAAGAAGCACTTTAACAAAGAGGGCTTGGAAGAGACTGGTGAGAAAGACTAAAGAGAAATAGATCTTATTTATTGCGTTATTTAAACCTGAGTTACATTACACCATCTTACATTTAAGAGGCAGCCTGCTAATGCAAGCAAGGGTGTCTCCTGCAACGAGACAAAGATTAATGCCATGTGTACCGATGATGCTCCACCACAATTCAGAATTCTGTGGCGCCATGACGCCCCTGTTTTATATGGTGGTTTGCCAAGAGAAAATTACTTAAACCAATTGTGAATGCATTCCTTTTTTACTTTTTATACAACCACATTTATGTAAGTAAATAGTATAATGAATATTTTTTGAAATGATCCATCATTTTGAATTCACCTACTTTGTAGAAAATGCAATGCGCCGGTTTTTTTTTTTTTTTTTTTTTCTCTTGCGAGAAAGACTTTCACATGGGAATGTTCAGTTTTTCCCCCTATGAAAAAGATTTCTAAGAGACAACCAACCACAACTGGAATAGATTCTTTTAAACATATTGTAATGTGAGAATTTTCTTCAGCTGGAGGGTGTTTTATTCTTTAAATTGAAAGCCGTTGTTCCTCAGAACTAGTATGACATTGTAATGCATGATGTGCTAGTCTGTCTTTATAAGCAGAAATTGATATGCTTAAAATATATATTAAATATTGAAATGTTATGTGATATTTGGAGCTCTTTCAGTGTTTCAAGTTTGTGCACTTGATAACTAAAGTTACCTGCTGCACATACACGTGGGGAATAAAAAGAGTAGAGGAGATTGCACATTAGAAATCTTATCTCTTTTTTCTAGATTGAGCCTAACTTGCTGGTTAAATATGATGAATTTAACAACCAATAATATCAGGGCAGTAATATATATATATATATATATATATATATATGTGTGTGTGTGTGTGTGTGTGTGTGTGTGTGTGTGTGTGTATAATAAAACCATCACTTCTCATTTCTCCTCAGGGAGTAGTTTCTTCCAAAACAGAACTGAGATCATTCATAAGAGGTTTTGGTGAAGCAGTTTTCTGGATTTTTTCATTATATTTTTCCAAGGGGTGATTTCGTTTTATCATCCAGTGGAAATGGATTTGCATGCAAAAGTCCATAGAGACATTTCTTAAATAAACACTTTACCTATTGTGATTTTTAGTAAAAGTGTTAAAATTAATGTATTAACATGTGAAGCAGACTTTAGTTTCTAATATTTATAAACTCTGACCTGAACAACACTTCTCTTTTATTCCTTTCGAATGAATCTTTTTTTGTACACTCAGTTTTCTTATTTATAGAATCCAACAATAATACTATCCAGTATACAGGGTTGTTTTGAAGATACATAAGACTTTTTATATGAAGAACCCAGTGAGTATTTAGCACATAGTGGGGCCCTTCTGAAGTTCATCCTGTCCACTTATTTTTCTCTCTAACCTTATTCACCATTGCTTTAGATATGTAGGTGATAGTTGAAGGGCTTCATGTATTACTTTGAGCCACACAGATTATGTGTCCAGATTACCACCTGATATTTGAAGTCTTTTTTTGTTTGTTTGTTTGTTGACTGAAATGAAGTCAGGTTTTACTTGGGAACAGCATCACGATGGGAATGGTACATGACTGTGATGGAAACACAGGAGTCCTTGTAAACTACGCACATATTCAAAGAAGTAAAGGCAAGGTGAAGATTTTAAGTAACAAGGAAGACTCTCCATCAGGTATTTTGGTGACCGTCAGCCACAAGTTTGAGAAACAGGTGATAGCAGTGGGAGATTGAGCAGATGGTCATGAACAGATGTCCTTGTAGAAGCACATTTGTACAGGTTGCCGTGTAAACCATGGTTCTAGCAGTCCTTTGTGACAGCCACCATCAGGTAATCATACGTGAGACTCTTGCCTCATAACTTCCTTGCTTTACTTAGTTTTTCTTAAGGTTGGCATAAATTACTCCATTTTTATTTTGAAAACTTTTAAGGTCTTTTGTGCCCCACATTTTGTCATGAAGAGAGACTAATAATTCATTATTCTTTGATCAAACATGTAAAGGATACAGTGTGTATTGATGATTTTATAAATACAAGTCAAGATTTTATTCTTTAATTTCCTAGTTTAATAAATTTATCTTTCTATGATCATAACAAGTTTTTGATCCACTTAAGCACTTTTCTTCCTTTTCACCTAATCAGAGATCATACTGGTACATATAGCTTCATATGAAAACCCAAAACTGTTGAAAATATTTTTCTGAGTATCTAATATGTTTGATTTCCAGGGCTACCCTCATGTTTAACACAATATTGCAATCTGATGTCTAAAAAATAATATAGATAATATAGATCAAATATATTCTAAATGATATGCCATTGGAGCAATTGATGATGTTTCATTTTTATATTTACTGTACAATTTTAATCATACTTTTCACTTCTGTGCTGTTTTTCCCTCCAGAAATGGTATGGCTTGCAGGCCACTGAAATCCAGGATAGATCTTCATTAGAAATACATTTGCACAAGAATAAAAACTATGCCTCAAATAAAGGGTCAAATATATGTCAACAATCAAATGCAACTCAAGAATTAAACTGTGTCTGGACTATACTATCTCCTTTTATTCAGTTTTTGTTATTAGTACATATTTACAGTACTTTAGGATTGCATTCCTTATGGAGAATTGATACATGTATGTAACACATCTAGATTTTATTTTTTTATTCTCTCTCTCTCCCCCCTCGCTCAGTCTCTTGGTTCTATTCCCCCATTTTTTGAAAAAAAATCTAATTTGTTTCTTATTAGCTGCTTTTTTATCCTGGTATATGTTGTGTTTCTCATATAATAGAAAATCATGATATTTACATTTGTGTGTCTGATTTATTTCAGCAAATATTATGACCTCAAAGAATACCTATTTTCCTTTTTTTATGACACTGTACTTCATTATGTAAAAATGTCACATTCTTTTAATCCATTCATCAGCTATTGAACATATAGGTTGTTTCTAAGATATAGCTAACAACCAACAACTTATAGAGAAGCGACAACCTACAGGCTGAGGGCTCAATTGCTCAGTTCCATTAAAATATGTTGTTAGTGACACATGATGTATGGCACACTTTAAAACACACCTTTTCTCAGTCAACCATAAGGCACAACCAATGACTGTTGAAATTTGACAAAATTGGCTGTTGAAACCACATGTTAAGTTAAAACTTGTCAAACACTGTTGCTAAGGTTTTTCACCTTGCTTCTTGTCTCTTGTACTGAAGACCCCCACCTTTTTTTTTTTTTTTTTTTTGTGGATGACACTCAGCAGGAGTGCCACATGTTCTGATCAGACCTTGTAAATTCTGTTTTCACTCAGCTCTAAGACTCAGTGACTCCTCACATAGTTGCCTTATATATTCCTGTGCTGTAGGTATTGATTTATTTTACCATAATGAAGCTACATAATCTTTTTTATGTGATGAATTTCTTATTCATCTTGATAGATCCCATTTTCTAGCAAAGTAGCTTGTATAGAGTAGATATATGAAACCAATAAAGGGAACTGGCAGAAAAAGTGTCAAATGTTGGATTTCACAGTAAAACAATGGCTGATTTGAGACAAGGATGTTGAATTCCAAACTCTTATCACAGTCTTTAATTGTCCATAAATTATCTTTACTGTCCTAGCTTTGTAAAATAAGGTTTTTATTGATCAAATACTATTTGTAACCATCCAAGAGTATCTTAGAACTTCCAGAAGAATCATACTGACAGGAGGGTCTGAGTCAATCCCCAGCAGACCTCTGAAATGCAGCGAGTTATTGGGTGTCAGAGGCTTTCAAGTGAGCTCACAATCAATGCTCACTCCTGCTGTCCTTCATGGGAGTAAACATCTCATAGCAGCCAGAAGTAGCATGGACCTTTGTGTCAGGAATCAAATTTCTTACAGCTCTAGTCCTGTGCTCTCTCAGTCTTCACTTCTGTCTCTCAGCTACCTGGAAGTTGGGTAACATTTTTCAAAGAAATGATAGCACAGCTAATTCAGGACAAAGACTTCTCTATAGCTGAAACCTGCGTATATAAGCGTGTTTGCTTTCAGAACCTTTGAAACATTAACATCTTCACCTCCATCATGATATGCCATGTAGCAGTTTGGAATATATGACTATCTGGAGAACATCTTTAGAAGTTTCATTATTGTGCTATGAGTCTTGTAAACATGAATTTCCCAAGATTTGCAAGGTCATGTATTTGATCTATGACCTTGATGTCATGATAGTTTTGGCAACTTTTCCATGCCCATTCCTTGGATCTGTCTTGCTACTAGTGTATAACTGCTTCACAGCTGGCTCATCAACTGTGCACAATCCCATCTCTTTCTTAGTAGAGTAAACATTTTGTCAAATAAAAACAGTTTCGTGACTAGGGTTTCCTTGGCCAGAGTTAAAATAAAAGCTTTCCCCTTATGTAATTAAGGCAGAGACAATTGTAGAAATGTTTAAAATTCTTAAAATGTTCAGTGCTTCTGCAGACCCTATGTACACCCCTGGAGACAAAGTAATTTTAATTATGTATTCTAGGTGAAAGGCAAAAAACCGAATCCCTCTTGGTGCAGATTTCAAAGCCTTTCAAATCTCATCCGCATACCCTTGGTTTGTCTTTCACTTAATATTAAACGTTCTATTGATTTATTACTTTTTATTTAAAATAATAGGAATTGGCCAAAGAAAGTCAATGATGGAGACCATTTTCCCCAAAGCTCAGTTTCTTCCTTGGGAATGCTGTGCTGCTTTATGTGCTTTGACTCTTCCTTAGTCAACGTGTAGTACGTGATAACCTGAAGGATCTGGGCTGTAGAACAATAGTCGCCCACAATTACCACTTCCAAAATTTTTATAGATGTAATTCAATGAAAATATTATCCAAAATGGTCTGCATACATCAAATTATATTAAGTTCTACATAATTTTATAGATATCTGCGCATCGTGGAGAAGGTCTCTGTAGTACATGTATGTGTATGGATGAAGGAAGGGGTGTGTGGAGTGCTTGAAAGTGGATGAGTACATTTTTTTTTTTTTTCATCTGAAATGTACTTGAAGCTTTGTCAAGTAAAACTGACATTATTTTCTTCTCAGATGCCATTTTCAATATGACTCCGGAGATAATGGCATTCTTCTAGTAGAGTGGTGATGAAGCTATGGCACATATGCTGCTGTTTTTTTTTTTCCTACGTCAAAAATGTTAATGTAGAGTTGTATTTTCTAACCCAATACCTCACTATTCAGGTTTAACTGCAGCACTGGCACTTTGCAATAAATAAATGGGTTTTGTGCTGCAGTTTGTTTCTCTGTCCCTGAAAGGTTCTGCATCACTGTTTCAGTGTTTCTCTGATACCAGCAAGCATGCCTGGCTGTCACGATGAGGCATCACAGACGGGGTGGTATAAATAATGCAATCCCCTTTATCCAGTCTCAAGTTGATGGGCATCTGGGTTGTTTCCAAGATTGGGCTAACACAAACTGAGCTGCTTTGAACATGGGTGTACATATGACTTTACAATGTGATTCTTTTAATTCCTTTGGGTACATTCCTAGCAGGGGAATAGGAGGGTCAAATGGGAGCTCTAATCCTAGTTTTCTAAGGAATCTCTACACTGTCTATAATGGTTGCACAAATCTACAATCCCACCAATGGTGGAGAAGGGTTCCTTTCTCCCCACAGCCTCGCCAGCATTTATTGCTGGTTGATTTTGCAATAGCAGCCATTCTTTGTGGAGTGAGATGAAATCTCAATATGCATGTCTAGAATGACCAGTGATGTTGAACATTCTTCATATGCTTCTTGGCTGCTTTGACTTGTGCCTCTGAAAAGTGTCTGTTCATTTCAGATGCCCATTTTTGAATTGGGTCTTTTAACTTGTGGAGACTGATTTGTTTAAGTTCTTTATACATTGTAGATAGTAGCTCTTTGTCTGACAGCTAGTAAAGATTTTTTCCCATGTTGTTGGTTGTCTTTTAGCAGTGCCCATGGTTTCTTTTGCTGTGAAGAAGCTTTTTAGTAGGATGAGATCCCATTTATTGATTTTTTCTGCTAGTTCTCGTGATATAAAGGTTTTGTTCATAAAGTCTCTGCCTAAGCCAATGTCTCCAAGAGTTTTACCTAACCTGTTTTGCAGTAGGTTTAGTGTTTCTGTTTTAATGCTTAAGTCTCGAATCCATTGTGATTTTAGTTTAGTACATAGTGAAAGAGATAGGTCTAGCTTTATTTTTTTGGTAGGTTAAAGCCTAGTTTTTCCAGCACCATTTGTTAAAGAGGGTGTCTTTCCTCCATTGAGGATGTTTGGCTCCTTTTTCAAAGATAAGGTGGCTTAGTGTATCCGGAGTTGTTTCTTGATCTTCTAATCTATTCTACTGGTCTTGAAGCCTGTTATAACCCAGATGCACATCAACTGGATACTGCATAAAGAAGACTTAAAAAAAAATAAAATGGAGTATTACTCTGCCATAAAGAATGACAAGTTTCATTCATTTATGTACAAATGGATATACCTTGAGGACACACTAGTAAGTGAAATAAATAGATCACAGATATGTAAATATCATATCTTTTCTCTGGCATGAGAACCTGTAGATGTAAATGAGTTTTAGAAAGTATGATAGATTTTGTAAAATAGGAACTATGCAAAGGGAATGTGGTGGGGAAAGGTAATGAGGGGAAAGAATAAATATGATTTGGAAAGAAAAAAAATTGCATGTACATAAGGGGTGGGGATTGTGGGTGGGTAAGGATATGTGTAAAAATTAGAATTAACTTCCATCATATACTGGTACAAATTTCCCAGTGTTAAGTGTGATTGTGAACTGTATATAAAAATGTACCACTAAAGAATTCAATTAAAAAAGTAATGCAATCTCATTTCTCACAATTTGGGTGCTACAAGGACAAAGTCAATTTGCCTTCGGAGTTGGTTACTGGTAAAGCCTCTTTTCCAGGTTTACAGGCAGCCACCTTTTTGCTGTGATTTCCCGTGGCCTTTCTTCTGTATACACACCCATGAGGCAGAAAAAGAGGAGGAAGCAGAGTGAGGAGGAAGTGGAGAGACACAGAGACAGAAAATGATATAGAAAGAAAAGGAAGATGGAGAAAGATAAGGGAGGAAGAGAGAAAAAAGAAGTAGAGAGAAAAGAAGGATAAAAGGAAGAAAAAGGAGGAGGAGGAAGAAGTGAAGAAGAAAAAGAGAGGGAGGAGAGAGACAGAGAGGGTAGGGAGAGAAAGAGATATGCAGAGAAAAAAGAATGTACATACTTCGGTGTCTCTGCTTCTTCCTGTAAGTATTCTAGGCCTTGGGATTTAGTTCAGTGGTCCCAGCATCTTCCTGGAAAATGGAATTTTCCGAGCTTGATCCCTGGTACCACATACCACAATGCTGTAAGTGGTGGCTCATGACAGTAATCCCAGAACTCACGAAGCAGAGGCAGGTGGTTTACCATGAGTTCAAGGCTAGTCTGGACTACATAGAGAGTTCAGGACAAGTCTGAACTACAAAGCGAGACCCTGTCTCAAAAAAAAAAAAATCAGCAGTGTGAGCTGTAAAGAAAGGAAGCAACTATATGAGGTATGAAACTGACCAATATGGATTATTTTGATGAACTTTTTTTCCTGGTAACAAATAGACTTCTTTCACTTTTTTGGGAAGGAAAGCGGGGGAAGGGGGTGTTTGTGTTTGTTTTTAATCTGTCCTTGTAAACACACATTTTTAGTTTGCTTTTATTTTTGTAAACTAAATCCAGTTTAGTTTTAGATAATAAGGTTTGAGTTAACAAAACGGTGTTTCACACATAGTAACAACTTGTTCTGAGCACTGTTCGGCAAGTTCTGTGAGTGCTGGGCTGCTGGGTAGAATGGTCCCACAGCATAAGCGTCACATGCATTTGTCAAAATACATATACATTTGTAATACTTAAATATATACTTTACTAAGGACTAATGTATGATGCTATGACATGTCTTAGTTACTTGTCTTATTGCTGAGACAACAAACCCAAAAGCCAAAGTTAAAGGGGAAATGTTTATTTAGCTCACACTTTGTAGAGGCTTCAGTCCATAAACAACTGGTTCTCCCAGACAGGGCAGACAGGTAGAAGGTAGCAAAGCTATGAGGAAAGAAGGAACAAGAAAAGGCCAGATGCAACTGTCACATTCTGCCCCTGGCCCCTCACAGACTCATGTACATCCCTTTATGTGAAAGACATTTAGTCCATGTCTCAAAGTTGTTGAAATCCTAACAGTTTCAGCCTTACTGAAAAGTCCAAGTCCCAAACAGGCATATGCAGGGGAGAAAAGAGTTCATGGCAGGGAGAGGGTAGCCATACCTGTCAAAATCAAGAGTGAGTCATGCCATAATTTTTTGATTTCACATTTGGCAGTTTTTTCTATAAATATTCTTGCATACATGTAACATGATGTATCATCAGGTCATTCTCTGCTGTATCGTTTTTAACAGCAAAGCCTAGAAACAGTGTGTGTGTGTGTGTCTATCCCGATTATTTATAAAATGAGCAGTTAAAATATTATACCAGTGTGATGGATTACTATGCAGCTCTGAAAAGTATGAGAAATCTTTGCATGCATTTATGTGAAAAAAGGAAAGTTGAGACACTGTCTTGTGCTTATAGAAAAGAAAAAGTAGAATGCAAGCCTGGATGTGCTTGGATATAAATTATAAAATTCTCAAGGGATTCGTGATTATGTTTATGTTCATGGGTAGTAGTGTGGAACTGAACCAAAGAGGGAGTTAATGAAGAATGCCAGTTTTACTTTTTTGCTTTTTAAATGGACTTTTAATGTTGTTGAGCCATGTGAATGAATTATATATTCAAAATTCAATTTAAAAAGACAAATTTATTTTGCTACATTTGTGCTTAAAAACACAGATTTAATCAAAATTTAAATGTCTTAACTGATGATTCTTAGACTATTTTTGCTACTTCAAAGCTAAAAAAGAAAAAGAAAATGAAAATTTAGGGAGTTTCTACTGAGCCTTCCTAAAAGCGGGTGGAGGGAAAACAAATCATATGTTATAGGAAAATATTCAAAACAGAATATGAAATTTACTACTTTTAATATTTTCAGAAGAAATGTGATTGAATCTGTCATAATATTTTAATTTCATATGAAATATTGCTATTTCACTTCCAGATGTTATAGTAAATTTATGAATAATACTCGGATTTACTTTGTAAAAAATAATCTTACCTGTTTCAAGAGAATGTGCAAAACGTGTGAGATTCTTGGTGTGTTCTTCAAACTTCCTGTACAACTGGAGGAAATCCTCAGTTACCTCACAGCACCACGGAGCCTGCTTTCCTTTGGGAGTGCCAGGCAGTGGACAGGGAATACGTCCAAAGGGTACCGGGGCTGAGGGAGGACCATGAGTTCAACAGCAGTTCTGGGGCTTGTTCTGACATGCTAATTCTGTAACTGCTTCTTGGCTTTGCCCGTAGCTTTGGCTCTGACTCTTGGCATGGGTCTTAGGCTTTGGCTTGGTTAACTCTCTGACTTCTGGTTCTAAACTCTGCCTCTGACCCCAGAATAGATACTCATAGCCACCTCATTAGAACTCCAGGTCTGTGGTTCTGTCCTAGTTTCCTGTCCTTTGGCTGCTTTTCTAACGCTAGCTCACGAACTTGAGACTTTATCCAGAATGGAATGGAAGCAGTTTTAGTAATTCGTGAAGAACTTAATAAATGTATAGATAGATAGTCTTCAGCAAACCAGTTATAGTAATGTGAAAGTGTAATGATAAGAAGAAAAGATGTCCAAAGTCTTCAGGTAGACAAGCAGCCCTGGGCTAGAGACCCTTTATACTTGTATCCATATTTAGAA
The DNA here is from genome assembly GCA_004025085.1 of Thryonomys swinderianus. Taxonomy (NCBI): domain Eukaryota; kingdom Metazoa; phylum Chordata; class Mammalia; order Rodentia; family Thryonomyidae; genus Thryonomys; species Thryonomys swinderianus. The sequence continues at coordinate 95,419 of PVIC010000040.1, forward strand.
GATTAGCTTAATCTCTCTGTAATACATTTAATCAATTAAGAAAAAAATAGCATTTCCAAAGTTTATGTACAATAATGTTTTCTCTCTTGTGTTTTAGGATAGTCCATCCATCTACCTACTGCAAGTGGCTCCATGTTGCTCTTCTATTACAGTTCAGTGTCACTTTATTACTTGTTTGGGTGTTTTTTTTTTTGAGGCTGATCTCACTTATTTGAACTTAATATATAACCATATCTATTATATAATATATATTTATATTATCTAGATCTATAATACCTATACATATTATATATAGATATAGATATAGCTCAGGCTGGCTTTGAACTCTTGTTGATCCTTCTACTGGAGTTACTGAGAGCTGGAATTATAGGCCACCATGCCTGGCTCACGTCTCATGGCACAGCTGCACTTCCTCTAGCCAGTGTTTCTACTTCTTATCCTGCCCCTGTATTTAAAAAGCAGAGTCATATTTTGAAAACATATATGCAGTCTTGTTACTTTTTTGATGCTACTTCTATCACTTTGACTAACCCTTCTCCCCTTGCATCCTAGGGTGATGGCTCCTAATGCTTCATATCTCAGGTTGGACCATATGTCCTCCGGGAATTTTCCCTGAAACTCAGCTTCAGTGTTTTTTCTCCCTCTCCTCACAGAACTCTACGGATCTCACAGGTCTATGGGACTCTAACACCTCTGCCAGGTTACTGGTGTCAATTTTTCCAAAAAGTACAAGTAAGAGTAATATATACATATAAAACAATATATATATCAATATATATATCAATATATATATATAACTATATATATATATATATATATAAATTGCCATATTTCTAGTATCTAACATGAGCCAAGAATACAACACATATTCAACAATTGGACATAAATTGATTGAACACACCCATGACATTTAAAATAAAATGCAAAATAATTCAGTTGCTGAAACAAGGAGAGCATCTGTTGGTTCTTGAAAATGTCACTTGAGTGTAAAGAACAACAACAAAATAATCACCCAGAGTAAAATACAAAGGAGATTAAAAATATAAAGAAATTTTATGAAGACTTTGATTTTTAGTTCTGGGTTAGGGAGAGAGAGAGAAAGAGAGAGAGAGGGAAAGAGAGAGAGAGAGAGAGAGAGAGAGAGAGAGAGAGAGAGAGAGAGAGGGAGGGAGGGAGGGAGGGAGAGAGAGAGGGAGAAAGAGAAGAGAGATGCTCCTTACCGGTATTCAGTAAGACACTAAATGTGTGTGTTTGGAAGAGAGAGAGAGAAACACAGGAAGTAGGTGTATTAGCCTTAGCAACCCTCCTAGAACATAGTGTGTATTACATATCCTTAAAATTTTTTGTTGGTATAATTTCTAAAAATATCACAGATAAAAAGTGTGGAACTTTTTTTGAAGTTTTAATAATAGTTATAATAGTTTGGTGCTTTTTGACCCATTTCCAAAGTTTATATAAAATCAGGTCATCAATAAGTTTTTCTAAAACTTGTCCTCTAATAAAGGAGATTTTATCTCAAACAAATGTTAATTTCCATTAAACTACCAAATACAACAACTAAATTATAAAAAAGTAATATTAAATTGCAAAATTCTGATGATTCCTCCTTACTATAATGGATCTATAACTGATTATTAATTCTTTAAGTGAATTGAAAATTGTTTATTCATTTGGAATATAATTATGAAATACCATTATGAAATTATTGGTTATTAATTTTTTGCTCAAGACCATTGAGCAAAGTGAATTAAAGTCTCGGTCAATCTTACCTGAACTCAAGCTATGGAGTATCCTTAGTATTTACTCATGAGAGTTTCAAAAATATAATGGCACTGTAAATATAAGTTTTCTAAACTGAACCTCATCTACTATTATATTCTTTATTTCTTTTAGTGAGGATGATATTAATTCTGTTGTAAAGAAATCAGGAACAAACCTGTTTCTGTTTCCTCCACAAACTTCTCAGTAACAAAAGTTTTCTCAATACCTTTGTATAGCTTTTGTCCCGTGTCTGTATCTACAGTTACTGCTATCAATGTTACATTATTTAATGAGATATAGATATTGAAATTGTCTTTCAGAACAGTAGGGGGAAAAGAAGCTCTTTTTAACAAATTTTTATTAAAATTCTTTTCACATAGACTCTCCCAGTGATCCTTAAAACAGGGTCTTTGTTCTGGGCATACCTCACCTTTGTGATGGGGCTGTTGTGTGCAATATTGGATGTTTAGCATATCTTCTGCCTCTATCCTCTAGTCCAACTGTGACAGGCACATTGTGTTCAGACATTGCTAAATTTCTCCCTAGGAGGCAAAACTGTCATTGGTTGAGAACAAAGGCTCAACAAATGCTTGTAGTTTGTTTCTGTTGTTTCCTCAAACTTCATACAGTTCAGGGTATGTGGTAGTTACTGAAAATATTTTTCAAATTAACAATTAAAATTCTCACTTTTTTGTGTTTCAAATAAGTGTCAATGAAACAAAAGTTTCTAGGGACTGACTTCACACTGAACTGAACATTGTATGAGGTACTGCAGGTAACTTAAAAAGTGTACAACTTGATTTCTGAATTAAAGAAATTTTAAATCAAGTTTAGGAGAAGAAGTAATTACTCGAAGACTATGAGAGACTAATGGAACACAGACTATATTGGCTAAAAAGACTAAAAGTACAGTGGTCACAATTCAAATTGTGGTATAAACTATGGTGATGGTACTGACTTTTGGACTGGATGTTATGTTGAAGCTTTTTTGATGTATTTTGACATGAAGCAAGTGGTAAAATGATATTTATTAACTAAAAATCCTTGCTACAACATACAACAGCAATGTGAACGGTAAGAAAATATAAGAAAACATTCTGTTTGAACAAGTCACATCACTCTTACATGTAATAGCCAAGCCATACAAGGGAGAAGGCTCTGAGCCTGCTTATGTTGGTAACCAAGTGGTAACCAAAGAAGACAAATCTAAGCAGGCACGGCAATCCGTGGCTGACATGTAAGTTGCTACATTCAGAATGTGGGCACCTTAATGGCGAGCAAACTGCATTTTTCCGTTAACATCAGACTTTAGCTATTTAACATTATAAAACATTTACAAGTTTCTAAACATGTTTATTTTCTTTTCTTCTGCATGAATTCTACTACTAATGAGATGATTTAGGTCACATGTTTTTGTGCTTTCTAAGACAAAAAATAAAATCCTTTATTTTTAACCATTAAAACGCTGGTTGAATGTTTTATATCAAATTATAATCTGGGATGTTTACTGTGAATAACAGAAATTTTAAGCATAAACGTTCCATATCTTTTTTTTATATGTGAAAAATTTCCAAGCTATTTAATCTGACAAAAATAAAAATGTCATAAATTTGAATACATTGTACTTTTTTATAATCATAGAAATAACGGATAAAATGGACGGGGAAAATGTTGAGTTGATGGAGGTTACTATGACTACTCACAAATATTTTGGCACTTTCAACTTCTAGGCCTGTAACAGATTTGGAGCATTTCCAGTCTGAAACTTGGTAAGGTCTCTGACCAGCTTTGCTATTGTGATCCGCAGTATTCCCTATGGTGGTACCTCTCCTATCTTGGGTGAAGATAATGAGAAACCGGGAAAATGACACAGCTGATCTGCACAGAATATTTCTATGGAAGGAAAAATGAAGCTTACTGTTGCACTAACAACTGTAAGTGTTTTCACTATGTGCACATAAAGCTAGTGAGATTTAGTGGTCATTCACTGTCACAACATACCTTGCCTACTGTGTTTGATGCAAAATCCGAATTCCCCTGCTTATCTATGAGTCATTTGAAGCCTAGAGAAGTCATAACAGAGGCTGTTGTTGCAAATAAGAGGACAGATTGAATTTCAGAGTTAGTATCTTCTGTCTGAATGGTATATTCTTTCTTTTTTAATTGAATTCTTTATCGGTACATTTTATATACAGTTCACAATCACACTCAATATTGGGGAATTTGTACCAGTATATGACAGAAGTTAATTCTCATTTTTACCCATATCCCTACCCACCCACAACCCCTCAGCCCTTAGGTACATGCTATTTCAGTATATTCTTTCTTTTATACTAATGTTCTTTCAAAGTTTGAATATGTACTGGCAGTAAATCTCAGGTGATTTTAAGTTATGATATAAATATTACATTAAATAACAATGGCTCACATGATGAGAAAATTAATCTCTTTCCAGCTCTCTCAATTTCTTCTAATTAATCGAAGGAAAATTATCTGTTCGCTGCTACTGAATTTATAATACATGTCTTTAACTTTCGTCTAACAATTTTTAATATCCTTTTTGTTTTAGCTATTTTTCTCTCTGTTCTGAAATAAAATACCTGACACTCAAAGTTAAAGAGGAAAGGATTTCTTTAGCTCTACGTTTGTAGAGCTTTCAGTCCATAATTTGCTGGCTCCAAGGCATAATGCCACAGGGCAGAGGGACATCACAAGGCGAAACAGTTTGTGGCACCAACACAGAACCAAAGAAATGAGGGAACCTTAACAGTATATATTTCTGCCACTTTTATATTATACATATTACTAGGATTAAGGAGATCTGTATATTGATTTAGTAACCACACGTCTTTGAGTCAGCTGCCTTTGCAAAAGCCCTATGATGGCACAAGGCTTTGGGGGGTACATCTAGACACAAACTATAGCACTATTCTTACAAAATTATGAGAGAGAAGCTTCTGCTCTGTTTTGCTTTCTATGTGTATCAGGTAGGATTCAGTAATACTTTAATTTTCATTGAGGTAGACTTCAGAGTTACCTCTCTATATGGTACATAATGTTAATTTTAAATTATCATAGTCATATAAAATTTATTTTCAAAACACATTTGTTAAAGAACCAAAAATTAATGAAGATATTAAGTAATAACAATACAGGTGTTATGCCATTATGGCAGAAATTCTGCAGCTAGTGCACAGTGGACTGGGGGGTTGAAGTGTGTGAGAGGCAAGGTGACTGGCTTTATCTCCTTTTCATACCAAATGAAACAAGGGACTATGAATTTATTTTATTTGTTTCTATCAGTTTTGCTAGCAAAACACATTCAAAAATGCTGAAAAGCTGTGAAAATCTCTCAGCTAAGCTCTTAATTGGCAATATACAGCCTGATCACTAATCCTCAAAGATTGAATGATACATATAGCTAGAAAAAATTTATATAGCAAAAACCTTTAGAAATTTTGATTTTATGTAATCTCATTTGAATCTTGTCTACATTCATACATTTGATATATTTAAATAATATTGTATAAATTGATTTCCAAAGTATTTGGCATTGTTCTTGCTTCCTTCATTTGTAGTCAGTGATTATCTTCAGTTGACATTTCTTCTTTTTTGTGTGAAGATAAATTTGTTTTGTGTCAGTCAGATAGCACCCTTCTCTATTTGGGGTTGGTCAAAGTGAGGACTGTGTAAATGCTTTCTATTTAGGTTATCATATGTGACCTTAGGTAAAAACTTGTAAGCAAAGAGGAAAGAAAAAAGATATTCTTACACTTTTTCACTAACAGTGGTAAGTGGAATAATTAAGAAAAAAAGATAAATAACTTTTAAAACAAGGTAAATAGTACCTTTGAGTTTGAATAGGGATTTAATTTAACATAAAACAAGCAAATACTCAAAAAATCAGGCTTTCACTTTCCGCAGAACCTCAAAAAAAAAAAACTATATAGAATCATGGAAACTTCATGTTACCTACTTTTTGACGTTTTCAAATTGGTTATGCAGCTGTGGTGCTATTTATTTGATACACAAGTGTGCTCATTGATTTTGAGTCTCAATGGGTCAAACATCATGCAAAGTCACAATTGTCTTATAATGTGCTTGTTTTGTACTGTTCTACATTTTACCCTACCTATCTTTCATGTCAAAGACTACATAATTGAAGTGCTATATTGCAGTTTATTCTACTACTTTTAGGAAATCGTATATCTTGGTTGGTATTATATGAAACACAGCTGGAAAAAATTGCACTTTAATATGCTACTGAATAGATGATGCTCTTTAGAAATTTAAAATCTATTAAGTCAGGAGTTCTGCTCAGGACAATCCCGCAACATAGAAGCCCAGTAGTTCTGCCAGGAGAGTTGCACAGTGAGGAGGCCTAGAAGCTCCTCTTCAGGTTGCAGGGGGCTGCTCTGGCCCCACAGGGATTCTTATCTGCACAACAGAGGGGCTTAGGGTCCTTAAGGCTGGGCTCCAGGAAACAGAACAGTGTAAAGAGCAAAGAGAGGGCCTCACCAAAGCTCCTTCATGAAAACTGAAGCCTACTGGAAGAGTGAAGAAAGTCTCTGCAGTACACACCCACCAGGCTACAGTGGGTAAGTGACATAATTGTTCTGTCTAAATGTCTTCCTTTGTGTTCCGAAACTGAGACGTACAAAAGACCATTACAAATTCAAAGCCTATGGGCCAGCTATACCTGGAGAACAACTAAGGAAGTAGTCATTTCTTAAAGGTTCTAAAGATACTTGATAAGCAGGAACCTAGGAATTAAACCAAAATCATCAACAGCAAAACTGTAGAAATGAGAATATGTACGTAAGAAACAAACCTAGAATAAGAGATCAAAGAAGGGAAATTTAGGGAGCAAAGACGTAGAACAACTTGAAACTCAACCACCTAGACTCCCTGAGCTGCCAACAAAAGAGGATCTGGAAAATAGGAAATCAGATAAAAGCAGAATTAGAGTCCATAGTGAAAGATATGATTAATAACTCTAAAGAATACTCAAGAATATGATGGAATTTCAATATATGAAAGTAATGGAATTTGTTGATCAGCTTCAAAAAGATTTCCAGGAGCTGAAAAATTCTATTCAAAGTTTACACAGCAGAATGAGCTAATGAGAGGGACAGAGTATCAGACATAGAAGATAAGATTGCAATTGGTGATCACAAAGGAAAGATTTCTTAAAAATAGCAAGGGAGGGCCAGAGGGTTAGCTCAGTGGGTCCAGCACCTGCCTTGCAAGTGCAAGGTCCTGAGTTCGATCCCCAGTAACCACATACAGTGCTGGGTGTGGTGACTCATGCCCACCAGCAATCAATACCACATACCACAGTGCCAGGTGTGGTGGCTCATGCCTGTAATCCCAGCATTCAGGAGGCAGAGACAGGAGGATTGTTGAGTTCGAGGCTTTCCTGGACTACATAGTGAGCTCAGAGCCAGCCTGAACTACAAAGCAAGACCCTGTATCAAAAAAAAAAAAATCATAGCAAGGGGACATGAAAAATTAATCCAATGGTTTCTAATTAATGCAAAAAAGAATAACATAAGACTGATTGGAGTCAATGAAGAAATAAGAGATAATGCAAATGACATAAAAACTGTTCCCAGATGTAATGACAGAAAACTTTCCAAGTGAAGGAAAAGATTTGTGACATTCAGGTAAGTGATGCATTCATAGGATTTCAACTAGCTATGTTTAAAAAATCTCCACAACTAGGCATATAAAAATTAACATCCTAGAAACTCAATAGAAGAACAAAATATTGAAGGACAGGATTTAATTCATGTGGTACTGCACCTATCTTGGAAGCACAAGGCCCCAACTTTGATATCTGGTATCACGAAAAAAAAAAAAAGCTGAAAGCAGAGAATAGAAACAAATCACCTACAAAGCAAAACACAGCAGAATCACTACAGAGTTTTCATCACAAACCCTCAGTCAAGGAGAACCTGGAATATTTCAAAGCCTCAAGGAAAACAACCTCCAACCTAGATTGATGTATTCTGCAAAACTATCATTCAAAATTGATGGTGAAATAAGATACTTTCACCACAAAGAACACCTCAGAAATTTCATGAATACCAAACCTGCACTCCGAAAATTCTAAATAATATCCTAGTAAAAGACAATGAGTGTCACAATCCATGAAACCCACTACAGTGAACTCAATGGGCAAGGCAAGACACTGAATGAAAAAATGGAAAAGTAAAAAATAAAAGAGCCAGTAGAAATGGTCTTTTGAGAGATGCAAATGAAAACAACAGTAAGATTCCATCTCACTGCACAAATAATGGCTGCTATTAGGAAATAAACCAACAACAAATGCTGCTGGAGTTTATGGGAAAAAGGAATCCTTTTCCACTGTTGGTCGAGGTATAGACTGCAGCAGCCAATGTGGAAATCAGTGCAGAGATCCCTCAAAATCTAGGATTAGAGGTACCATTTGACCCTACTGTTTCTGGTTATATTCATGAAAGAATTAAAAGCATCATACCTCAGTGACATATACACATTCATGTTTATAGCAGCTCCATTTGTAATAACTAAATCTTGGAAACAAATTTGGTACCAAAGACCCATCAACTGGTGAGTCGATAAAGATGTTGCTTATTATAAACTGGAATAATCTGCAGCCACAAAGAGAGATAAACTTGAGACATTTATAGTAAAATGAATGCACCTTGAGGCCATATTCATTAGTTAAATAAATAGGAGACAAATACAAATACTACATTGTTTCTTTAATGTGAGAAACTGAAGAGGTAAATGGGGTCCAAAATGTATAATATATATTGTGAAACAGGAAGAAAACGTTCAAATGTGAAGGGGAACTAGGGAGGGGGCAGGGGAAAACAAATAAGGTAAAGAAAAAAGTTGGTGGTAAAAGAAAAAATGGAATGTATAGGCAGGTCAGAGGGACTGAAAGGAATACAGGGGAATGGGAAAAATATCAGGAAAGACATATCATGTACAGGTACAGATTCTCAGTGATGAACGTGATTGTAATGTATACATAAAATGTATCAATAAACTCAATAAAGAAAATAAAATCTATTAAATCAAGGTTTATGTAGAAGTTAAGATTCAAATATGAATTAAGCTCAGATGGTATTGTATTGATGGGGCTGAGATATACCATAGTTTTCCTTTCTTCTTGTAAGGAGAAGATTGAGAAGGTACGGCTCATTTTGAAAGCACAAATTCTTCCAGTGTGACTCATGTAATAGGGAAAATTTGCATGACATAAATTTTGCACTTGCTTATGCACAGTTTTATCTGCCAGAAATGTAAGGTGAACATAGAAAACTGCACACATGTTACTTAGGAATAGACAAAATGAAGATATACACATTTCTCCAACATCTAATCCACCTTGTTTCTTCGATTGTTGTGAATTCACCTGTCTATATTTGGTTTACAGATTTCTCTCTGATTTCATGCAGTCCTCTGTGCACCCAGTAATGCTAACACAAGCTTTTACCCTTCGAGTTTTATAAGAACCTTCGTGTCTCTTTCAAGGCAAAGTGAGATTTAATACAATATTTAAGCATTTTAAAACCTATTTATCAGGTTCAAAACTATGCTATAGGTTCTATCTTTTGAGAGATGCAAATGCATCTGTTTTCATTTGCTGAAACAAAAAGGGCCATCTATCTATCTATCATCTATCTATCTATTTATCATCTATCTCTATTATCTATCATCTATCATCTATCTATCATCTATCTATCTATATCTATCTATCTAGCTGTCATCTATCTATCATCTATCATCTATTTATTTGTACTGGGGATCGAACTGAAGACATTGCACTTGCCAGGCAGGGACTGAAGCCACTGAGCTAATTTCTTGGGTTCTAGTAGGTCTTTATCTTTTCTAATGTGTCACTAACAATGTTTTTGAGTACGGAATGCCAGCATGATTCTTCTCTGTTGTTTTTATGCATGATTTCACATATGTTACATTACAGAAGAATGGTCATTGGCTTATTTTAGTTCAATAGCAATAGTAATAATGCTGGTGATGTTAGATTTGTGAGTCTATGGAAGGTAACGTTTATAGCAACATTTTGTGTTTCAGTCTTGTGCAAAATGTTTTAGAACTTTTGGAACATTGGACTTAGTTCTACCAAACGTTATTTAGACACATCTAGAACTATGACGATATCTGTTGATATAAGCAATTCTTTCCCAGCATATAAATACCTCCTCTGAAAAAGATGAGGTATTCTTGCACTATCAGCAAATGATTTAAATGAGCTGGTTATAAAGAGAAACAAAGAATGAAGTGCAATTTCCCAATTCATTCATTTACCTTATATTTTCAGTAAATATATTGAGAAATTACTGTGTCCTAGACATAGCAGATATGATGATGAAGCCAGACCAAGTCTTTTCCCTCATGAAGCTTATATTTATCAGTAAAATTATGGCTATGTAGCCATATGAGTAATTGAACAGAATTAATGATTAATTCATTATATGTTTTTGTTTTAGAATATGTAAGATTATTTGTTTCAGTTAGGTGTAAACAAATTAGATTTTATGTCGCTTTCTTCTCAGAAAGGAATGTCTAAAACAAGTATGCTATAAAACATATTCTCAAAAAATATTTGCTTTTTCCTGCAACTGTCAACAGCCCTGGACCAGGCAGGTTGTCAGTGTGAGGTCTGCTTCTGTGCTCTGGTCGCATGTAGTAGAAAACTGGAAGAAAGACAGACGTGGCTTCCAGTGGTTTCTAAATTGAATTAACCAGGCAAACATTTCAACTATTCACCACCAGTTAGGAACAGTAACTATTCGCACTAAACCATTACAATTTTCACCATGTTTTTAATCCTTAATATGAATGCAATTGAAGATTTTTAGTCAGGAACTTAATTTCGTTCCTTTCTTCTTAATATAAATTTCCATTCCTAGACCTGTTAACCCAGGATCTTTCCTAGTCCTTCTGGCTGGTGTTCTTTCTTCTTGATTTCCTTTTGTTCTGTAGAGGACTCCATGCCTTCGGGAGGTTCTGAGCTATAATGAAAGGGGAGGGGGCCCCTGAGGTCTGTTTTGAGCCCTACCAAAATGTATCAGACAAGTTTTACTTTCTTAGAGTGCTATATGGTGATTTTTTTATGTGTCTAAGAAATGGAAACATTTTGTCTCATATAAAAAAGAAATATTTTTATACTGTGCTCCACTCACAGACCACATCAGAGGTATTCTAAGAATAGAATAGATCAAATATATTTTATGGAAATATAATGAGAAAAGGATGTGTTCCCAAAACTCACTTGGAACAAAGGAATGCAGCATAGTCAGGAATACTTTAATGCTCCTAACAATTTTCTCATGTGAAAAGCCCGAGGAACAGCCCGGGTTCAAAAAAATCTCCCCTTTCTCCCCAGGCTCCCCGAACTTGAAATCAGAACTAGGAAATCTATACATTATGAATAAGAAAATGTATGGGAAAAGTGACTTAGGACATTAAACAAAAAGACATTCTGAAAGTAGAAAACATCAATATGAAGCATTTTGTCATATTTCATTTCATTGATCATATATTTATTTTATGTATTCCAGAGTACTGAAGCTTGGAAGTAACTGGATTCTGGGGATTCATATTAGATTTGTCAGCCTGTGTTTGTGGGAACTAACTGGGAAACAAAATATATTACAATCATTTGCTTTTATCATGCTGTCTTATCATGTATACAAAGCACAGTAAGACTAAGTACACTTAACATATATCTTTTCTGAAAATCAAAGTACAGCAAGGACTGAATATATACTCAAATAATAACACTCTTTTCAAAATAACAGCCTACAGGTGTTCAAGAAACTGAATTTATTCATTGTATTAAAGTCACCTAAAAGAAAGTATGTTTTCTTCTCATGCTATGCAATGAATTTTTTTTTTTTTGAGACAGGGTCTCGCTTTGTAGTTCAGGCTGGCTCTGAGCTCACTATGTAGCCCAGGCAAGCCTCGAACTCAGCAATCCTCCTGTCTCTGCCTCCCAAGTGCTGGGATTACAGGGGTGAGCCACCATGCCTGGCTATGCAATGAATTTTAACATGTTTGCATTTTTAAAAAACTTTATTAGCTCTTATATTAAGGCATGATTGTGATTTTCTTTCTTTTTCAAGATTTTGTGTTCCAGCTGAAATATTCATGTTGACTTTTCTGATGGATTCAGTGTTGCCACCAAATATCTATACTGTCTCACTGAGTTTATTTGGCTTAATAATTTTTCACTTCAGAGATATGCTAAATTGGGCAATAATATTCACCCCCCCTTTCAAACCTACTTTGCATTTACTCAAAAATATGCCTTCTGAATATTACTGTTTATTTATTGTATATCCTATAGTAAATTCTGAAGGGACTACAGAGTCCCCTGAAAGTAAAGTCACAATAATATTTATGCATTAAACACACATATTCATGTACATGTATCTATTTTTTGAAAAACCCAAAATGCATATGCTATCATGGCCCCCAAGGTAGCAATAACATATGCAGAGAAAATTTATGCAGTTCCAGGCTGTGAACAGGATTTCTAAGAGCTACTTCCAGAAAACATTACCCCCCTCCTCGTTCTTCAATCTGTCCACTTACTTCCCTCTAAAGACCTCCTTCTCTTTCTAAATTGACTAGTGAGCTGGGTGAGTTAGTTTGAACATTTAGGCTTGCTGTTTGGTGACTTCTGTGGAGTAATGGAAACATTTTAAGGAAAATATGTACGTGTGTTTGTGTGACTGGTGCGTGTGCGTGTGCGTGTGTGTTTGCCATTTTTTCTCCCTGTAAAGAATTTTCAGGATAGATACACTGCTTAAATATAGGGGTTAACTTTATTTTTAGAAAGTCAAGATAATGTACTGAGGTTGTATTTTTGTCAACTAAAATTCACTTACTTATTTTCAACTAAGAAAACTAGTAGAAAAAATATAGTATTTAAAACATTTAAAATTATAAATACAAAATCTTTGACAGTTCTCAGAATGAGAAATAAATACATGTTCTGGAATTCTTACTGCTTTTGTTACATTACAAAATTCTGCTGGAGGATTAAAAATGGTAAAAGGCATATCATTTTCAGCTTTGAATGACAAGTGTTCATGATGCTTGTGACATAGTACTTAATATATTATGAAAATGTAAAATATTACTCTATAGTGTTACAGATGCATGTCTCTACTTCATATTTTATGTTTATGAATTATAACATGGTGATTATACACTTTTACATTTTAAATATAAAGACATTATAATATATAAATAATAAAATCATCTAGCATGTTAGTAGGTGATAAACACTATGGAAAATATAGGAAGTAACTTTATTTTAAAGAATATAGTGTTTGTGAGACAAGAATCACTGTTAAGACCTTACATTTATATCCAGGTACTCAATTTTTTTTGTCTACTATGTTCAAATTATACTCACCGAATGAGCTGAATGAGTGAAAGAATGAATAAATCAATAAATGAATAAATAATATCTTTTCAGTAATAGCATCTCAACTGTTTTCATCTCAATTTCTACTTTCTGAACATGTTGCAATTTATTGCCATTTCTACAAAACTAATGTTATATAGTTTTCTCAGTAAAGTCTGACCAAATTGGAGCACAAAGGAAGGAAGCAACATTGTAAATAGTTTGGATATAATACCCTTGGCTGATTCTGTTTTGAGACAGTTATATTATGTTCTCGCCTCACAAGAAAATTGTAATTAACCAAAACACTACAGTATGCTTTTATAGGCTCTTCCTTTAAGTTTCATGTTCCTGATTCCATACTTGTGTAGTTGTGTAGTTTATCTTATGGATATAAGTATTAGATTGCACTCATTAATTTTACAGTAGATTCTGTTATACTTGCCATAATTATTACAGGTGATTGAGACTTCTCTCCCATTTAATTCAGTCATTGGGTGGCTACCATATTATGTTTAGAAATCCAATGATGAACAAAAAGAGAAGCATAGTAGCAATTTTATTATAATTTATAGTTGTGGAACAACCATGGAGGACAGGCAGGCAGTAGACTATAATCATACTACACAGCAGGAACTGTTGCAGGAGGATCTTCTACCAGGATGACATGGTCTAGGACAGTTGATCTGACTTTCAGAAAGGGTGACTAATTTGAGAACTGAAAGAGAATTTTATTTGGTGAAGAGATGAAGGAGGAAGTTTCTACTCACACATGATGGAGTGGAGAAAGCTCTTGTGGCACAAAGCAGCATGATACATTTATCGGCCTGAAAGAAAATCAAAGTGCCTACAGCTGAAGACGTACAGAGAAATGGTGTGAAATGGGGGTTCATGTGAGGAAGGTTATGAAGGCTGGGTAAATGAGTACTTTCTCTGACTCTGTTAGTTCTATGGCATTTAGAGGTCTTCAGGGTGGGGGGACTTTTGGCTACTGTGTTCAAGACTCGTACTAATGTGCTATGAGTTGTGCTTTAGCTCATAGAGCTCAGACATTTCACAGAAGATTTATTTCAGTTAAGATGCAATCACAATCTTCAAGTATAAGGACCCAGGGGAACAAGAAGATGGAGGTTGGGGAAAGTCTAGTAATAAACAGCTATTCTTTATCGCCTTTGAGGATAGTACAGTGGGGAGCAGTTTTCAAATGCCGCACAAAGTTGAATGGAGCCTGGAAGCAGCACATGCTTTCTTTGCTATGTTGCTCATATTTATAGGGTCAATAAGAAGGGTTGTTGCAAACTTCCTTCCATTTAAAAATTGGAGGTTCTGATCAGATGAATCCTTCCAAATTCAAACTTTAAAAATCTTTTCTTTAAGCCTTTCTCAACCTGAATACAAAGAGCAAATGTAAGGATTGTCACACAAACACTAATTAAATATTGTGTTTTTTTGTTTGTTTTTGCTTTTGTTTTTTTGATTTTTGAGACAGGGTCTCGCTTTGTAGTTCAGGCTGGCCCTGAGCTCACTATGGTGCCCAGGCAAGCCGCCGCGAACTCAGCAATCCTCCCGTCTCTGCCTCCCGAGTGCTGGGATTACAGGCGTGAGCCACCACGTCCGGCATTGTGGTATGCGGTGTTGATTGTTGGTGGGCGTGCCTCCACGTCCAGCATTATATGTGGTAACTGGGGATGGAACTCAGGACCTTGCGCTTGCGAGGCAGGCACCGGAACCACTGAGCTAACCCTCCGGCCCTTAAATATTGTTTTTATTCAACCTGAATGTACTTTTTCAGTATCCTGGAGTAAAAATCTGGTGATAATTTCCTTATTTTACTACATCATCTTACTCCCACACGTGCTTATTAGCAGGAAGTCGATTGCAAGGAGAGATCTCCTCTTACCTCCTAAACTGTTCAAGCGCTCCAGAAGCCCAGGTACTATGGAAGTAGTACCGTGTAGGTGACCTGCTTGCCAGTTTGTTGTGAAAAGATTTGGAAAGTCTGGGCCTTTTGCTGGTCATGTGATGGGACTCTGTTCGGGATCTGGCGCAGGTCACAGTGGGGTTGCACACTGGAGTTGAGAGCTGTTATCTTATTTCAAATACATTTGCTCTGCCACTGTTTCACAAGCCAGAACTCCATGGCATAAGGGCTAGAATGTGAACCATTTTTGGTTTCTTGGACTCATTTCTGGAGAATCAGTGTGGGAGGACTTCTCACAGGGAATACAATCTACTAAAACTTCTCCCCTGCCAGTAACGGTTGTCGTTTTCTGCCTCTATACTTTGGTCCTGGCGACTTTACTCTCCCTGTCAGGTCTGAGCTTGTAGTATCTGAGGTCAGAACGTGCTAGCCGGCAGATTCTTGTGCTCATCTTAGCATCCACTCAATGCCATATCAGGAGCCTATTGTTTTATGTCATCCCCCAAATCAAAGCATTTCTCACACCTTTCCCACATATTTTAAGAATGAAGTCTTTCAAATAAACTTTAGAATTTTAGAATTGCTTTAATGATGACACATCGACAATACAGCAAACTGGGAGTAAGGACTCAGATTTGGCTTGCATGATCTTAGAACTCAGCGGTGACAATCGTCATTTAGAAATGGAGATGGAAGAGGGCAAGGAGTTTTCTATCTTCAGCATCCAGCTGCGAGTATCTTTTGGACCTGCAATAGAGCCCGATACACCGTGGCTGTGCATTTATTTGTTGAAGTAATAACTGAAGAGTGATTTTTGTCACTATTTCAGGTCCAAATGACTACTTTATTTAGCCATTAAATGCTTCATCAAGAAGGATACTGTAGGTATAATTGGCTCACGGTTCAAATGCAAAGCTGTTTGATCTAGACTTGGAATCAGAGATAAATGGAGAATAAAGAGTGACAAACTGGGGAGCTAATTTTCAGAAGCGATAATAGTGAAATTTTACTGTGATAAAATATTTAACTCTGTAATATGTTCATATAAATGAAGAAAGTTTTCAAGTTAAAATGAAGCAAATAATTTGCTTTTAATTCTTCATATTCATATAAAATTCTTACACACATACTCCACATACATCACGTCTTCCTTTGAAGTACTTTTTTTTTTTTTTTTTTTTGAGACAGGGTCTCACTTTGTAGTTCAGGCTGGCTACTGAGCTCACTATGGTGCTCAGGCAAGCCTCGAACTCAGCAATCCTCCTGTCTCTGCCTCCCGAGTACTGAGATTACAGGCATGAGCCACCAAGCCCAGCACTGTGGTATGTGGTATTGATGGCTGCTGGGCGTGAGTCACCGCACCCAGCATTTTATGTGGTTACTGTGGATCTAACTCAAGACCTTGTGCTTGCGAGGCAGGTGGTAGAACCACTGAGCTAAATCTCCACCCCCCCCCCTTGAAGTACTTTTAAAAAACATTATATTGGGCTGGAGTTATAGCTCAGTTGTTCCAGCACTGCCTAGCAAGCACAAGGTCCGAGTTTGACCCCCAGTAACCAAATACAACAATACTGAGGGTGGTGAGTCATGCCCACCAGTAATCAGTACCACACACCACAATGATGGGGCTGGTGGCTCACACTTGTAGTCCCAGCAATCGGGAGGCAGAGGAAGGAGGATTGCTTAGTTTGAGGTTTACCTGGACTACATACTGAGTTTGGGGCCAGCCTGAACTACAATGCAAGACCCTGTCCCAAAACAAACAAACAAACAAATAAGTACATTACATTAGAATTAAAAAGCAAAATTTGATCAATCTAGTCATGTGATTTTTTTAATAGATAAAGTCATGGAATGTTCAGGATAATTGTTTATGTGCTACACAGATTTCTTAACTGTTATTTTGCTTGCTGAGTGTATGGCTTAATTAGGTAATTTGTATCCTAATCTCCAAAGGAGGCACTCCATTATTATGTTCAAGTAACTTTGTTTCTGTTAGTTGAAAGCCTTATGTACTTAAGGGATACAAAGAGGAAGTAAACTCATGTAAATTCACTTATGTGTATAACATAAATTTAAATCCTATGATGCAGTTACTTTTGGTAAAGATTGAATAAAAATCACTGTTTTAAAATTAAATATACAGTTGCCGTTTATCTCAGATAACTTAATACTTATTATCTACATTAACATTAAACTTCTTATTTTTTGTGTTCTTCTAAAAATTTGTTCTTCATACAAATTAGTTTTTATTAGTTGGGTGTGGTAGCTCAAACCTGTAACCCCAGGACTCAGGAGGCAGAGCCAGGAGGATTGCCATGAGCTTGAGGCTGGCCTGGGCTACATAGTAAGTTCAGGGCCAGCCTGAACCTCAAAGTGAGACTCTGTCTCACAAAACTTAAAATAATAATAATAATAATAATAATAATAATAATAATAATAATGAAATTTAAAGTGCCTTTGTCCAGAAAATATTTTTTTTAATTTCCAGTGAAATTTTTTTCTTCTTTTTTGAACAATAGAAAATTTAATTTCACCTTTGCACAACATTTAGTGATTTTCTTCTTGTATAAATGATTGCCAAGGAAAACAATGTGATGGTTCTTACTAGAATAAGAGATACAATTATGATACTTTCCTTAGAATATTCCTAATGTGGAAATACAAAATTTACTAGTAGTTTACAAGAATACTTCAAACTGAAATGTTCAAAATAAATTAGCAATTAAATTCAGAAGAGTAGAGTATATTTAAAAATTGTATTAGGTTGTATATGGTATTTACTTGTGGGACTTTAGAGAAAAAAAATAGACACAGTCATGTCAAATAGTTGTGAAATCTACTAGAAAATAGAGTAAGCTACTTTTATATGTACAAAGAATATCCTTTAGAAATGTTGTTAAGGGTATTTTTCTTGATTCCAAATTCATGATTCACAGATGTAATCAATGTGTCTGGCTTATTCAGTATCATTTGTTACAGTGGACAACCTGGTGTTTCTCTTGTCTAAAGATAACAAGGACTACTACGACTATTGGAAAATTCTTGTTTACTTGGAATCAGGCCTTCAGAATGTTTATACTACATATAACTTTCTAATTTTTACTAAGGAAAAGAAATTAGAAACTCAAATTCCAAACATTTTCCAGAAGTTGTCTTCTTTTAAAATTGTGAAATAGGTACATTTTACATACCCCTCATGATCACACTCAACACAGAATTTTTACCAGTATATGACATAACTTAATTCTCGTGTTTTATTCTACTACTGAAAATGTAAATGAGTTCTAGAATGTATGATAAATATTGCAAAATAGAAAATATTCAAAAAGAAATGGGAGGTATGGGTAAGTAACAAGGGGAAAAATTGTGATAATATACAAAGGGGCTGTAGGGTGGGCAGTAGAAGTTATCTTTTAAAGAGAACTTTATTAATCTGTCCAGATAAATTGTGATCATTTTGATAGGAGGATTTGTACATTATGTACCTTTGTGTGTCTTAATAGTAGTAAAAGTTTTGGTTGCTGATATCTTTGTAAAAATCTACTCAACTACTGGCCCTGTCTCTAACTAGTTTGGAGGCTATGTACAAATTCTCCGACTCTAAACTTCTAACCCCATTAAAATAAGATTACTAGTGCTAAGTTTTAGGATTGAATGAGATAACAAATTTATAACAGTGCCTGGCATATTGTAACATGTTATTGCTACAATGTATTTACTTTAGTTATTGTTTTCCATCTGATAGAGTTCTGGCCCTTCATAAATTGGTCATGATACTTATTTGGGTAATTACAATATATGGAGCACAAAAGGAGAAACAGAAGATTGTCATTATACTAAATGACTACATCCCATACCATAGAAACACAGGATTTTCACAGGTTGTCATATGGATATTTCCACATTTGGCTAAACCATTCAGCTTCTGTCCTGTGTCCCTTGTGAAGGGAGCTTCAATCTATTGTGACGTTTCTCAATCTCCAAACCAATTTGAATTCTACAGTGCTTTTGGTGAAAGGTGAAATTTCCCTGATGATTTCAAGAGAGGGTTAGAAGAATAATTTATATTTGACTGCACTAAATAACATGAAAAATTATCATTTCACATTTTTGTTCTTCCCGGAAAGATAGCTTCTTTCTCTCCCATTGGTACTGAACCAACTTTCTTTCAAATCTAATCATGAGAAATGCAGCACTTTTTTCAAGCTCATGTGCTCCCGTCACTCACAAAGTCTAATTCTAGTCTAGGGGAAACAGGTTATAGATCATCACTGTTCCTTCCATTCCTTCTGCAAAGACCAACCTCTTGTTGGGAGGAGATTCTGGTGCCAAGAAAATGGAAATTTCTTCAATGTCCTTAATTATACAGGACAGTAGGTCTGAAAACATTTGTTTATGTAATATTTATTTAATTTAATTACATAATATTTACTGAGCATTTCAAAGAAGTTCCAGATAAATGAAGTGAGAAGGTCGGTGGGCTGACGATGTCTTATCCCTGCTGTGTGGAGAGAGACACATGGCTAAGGAGCACTGACAAAGGGTCAGAGTTTGCCAAGAGGATTAATAGCTCTAGGCTGGTATGTAGACACAGAAGAAGGAGAGATTCATTTCAACTGGGCAATTTCAAGTAACATGAATTTTGATTGGAAGAAATCTTGTCTCTATCTTATATGGTCAAGTGAATTTTTATGTGCGAATAATGGTTCAGGGTGAAAATGTATTAAGGGAACTCCTGAAGAAGGAGCTATAGAACGATAGAAGAGAGAAAAGTTGGGGAGGGCGACCTCAGATAAACTGTGGAGAGTTTGGTGCTTGAGTGGTGGGATGTAGGTGGAAGAGGTAGTCTGAAGGAACATGTGTTAGAGAAGCTTAAGGAAACTAAGTCATGACCAAAAGTCATGGGACTTTTTGAAGAGGAACTGCTGTATAATGAAATGAATCATGAAGCACTTGGGATCAAAACTTCAGATTGGTAATGTATTAAGTGTGTTAAATGATTTTTGGGTTAAGTTCATATCATGTTGAGCTATCTACACTTTCATGCAATACTCACAGCAACGCTATTATTGCCACTTTCCAGAAAGGGAAACTGAGACATAAAAAGATAAAGCAATTTTTTCAAGAGCACAAAATAAGTGCCTGAGATTAGTGGTTTATGACTAGGGCTTTTTAACTCTAAACTTGCTCAAGACACTGCCTTTAATTTGTTCTTCACTGCAAAAAAAAAAAAAAAATGAAGTTCAGTAGGCAGAATAATGTGCTTCTTTATTTGCACAGATAAATGTAGAGACGATGAGAAGAAAGATTTTTAAAGTAACAAAAGCATTCTGCATATTCAAAATGAGGTAGATGGGAAGGCTAAGAGAAAGAGAGTTCTATGGATGAAAGAGAAGGAAAGAGCCTCAAATCAGTCAAAAGCCTAAACCTAGACTTCATCCCCAGGAAGAGAAGATGGAAATGGCTACAGTGGGAAGACTCCTGGGGGGAGAGAGGCTACATTCAAAGAAAATATGGAAAACTAGTGGGGGAAGGAGACGGGACCTTTTAGAGCTTGGGGAGCCAGGTGGGGCATAGCAAGAGTTAGAGAAGTTAAGGAAGGAATGATGGACTATTAATTAAAATAGAAAATACTAAGCTACAACATGTCCAAGTGCATACTCATGAGGAAACTTAGGAACATCAGTCAATTTCACGAAACTGCAATTTCATCCATTTGTTGTTAAAAAACTGTGGGCAAACAAGAGATTGTTGTGTAGAAGATTATACTAACACATAAAGTGCTTAGTACAATTCCACGTATATAGTTCCAGTGCAATAGAGTCGACTGCAAGGACTAGTATCATTATCATTGTTATCACTGATGAAATAAAAGAGGACTTGGATTTAATAGAACACAGTGTTTTGTCTCATAGAAGTAAGTGGTTCTTGTGGGGCAAGAAGAGATAACAAGAGAGGGATAGGAGTCCCACAAATTAGGCAAAGAAACCCTAAACTGCTTTTTAAAACTTTTGACAGTAAACACAAAGGTCATTAACTCAATGTGGATTAGCCTAGTGTTTTTGTTTTTTGGTTTCTCCCTAGGATTGAGGATGTTTTTTCTCTGAGATGGAGGCAGTAGAAAGAGAAGGCAGGACTTAAACCTGCAAATGGAAGTGGAGGAAGTGACCCTTTAACGAGTTGTCAATTTTTAGCAACATCACTAGGACATTACTTGAGAGGATGCATTTGCAGTATACAGGCAGGAAAAATTATAACAAGGATTAAAATGGATTGTACTTTCCTTTAGGGGTTCACTTGTACAACTCAATTCCTATTATGAACATTACTGGGGAGTAGGTTGTACAACCCAAGGTGTAACTCAGATTTCTTTCGTTCTGTAAATATTAGTGATGCCAAGAGTGATCATTCTTGGAATTTAATTCAAGTAATATAATTTAGACTCTGATGGCTACTGCAGAGATCTTGAGAGAATGAAAGATTTCACTTTTTCCCTTGTGCCAAAGACATGAAAGTGAGTAAATCTTCCAGGATATGAGACTGCAATAAAGATGTGTGCAAATTTAGATGGAAATTAGACATGTTCCCAGGGCTCCTGGAAAATTGCCAGCATAGGGCTCAAGACACTGCCTTCATAGACTATGTATGTATATTTATTTCTCTGTAAATCCAGTCTGTAGAGTTTTCTGTTCATGATTGTTCCCAAGGACATTCTTTCTCCAAGCATTTCTCTAAGCAGACAGAAACTCAAAGCCAGTTTGTAAACCATATCAAATATAATCAGCATTTTCTGTGAAATTTCCTTTCACTGGTATTACTGTTTTGTTTCTTATAATTTCTATTTGTAATAATCATAGTGAAATATTTTCAAAGATGAATAGGCATTTGTATGTTAGTCCCAAATATGAGGAAATACATGCTATTTTCACAAGTGCCTTTAAAATTTATTTATTAGTATATGTTTGCAATACATAGTGATTCTATTCACTTTGGGGGATTGATATGTATATGTATTGCACCTTATTAATTTTACTTCCTACACCACCCTCTTGTCTCCCATCTCTCTCCATCCTCAGTTTCCCTTCCTGTCTCTACAAGGTCCACATTTCTGTTTATTAACGTGGCTGTTTTATTTTAGATGAGTTTTAAAATAAGAGTATACCTATGGACATATTTAAACTTCTATGACTTTACTAAGTAAATGAGGTGAAAGATAGGATCGATTTAATACATTTTTTCTTCTTGGTATATCTATGATACTACTTAAAATTAAATCAGTGGATATAATACAGTTATTAGTTTTTATTTTATTAAGTAAGCTATTAACATTATAATTGCTATTTATACAATAAAATAGATACCACTATCAGCAGTTTATATTCCTGTTATCTGAACACTGTAGCACATTTACTTAGAGTAAAGGCATCTCAGTTGAAGCTTTGTAGGAAGATTTCTATCTGGATCAGAAGACTAGCACCAGGCTGAAAATGAGGTCACTGGTCCTCCAGAGACTCCGTGTCTGGCCTCCAGAACAACACGGATCCCTTCATCAGCATCGTCGATCAGTGCTCTCTGTAGAACTCAGTCACAGTGGATGAAATTTTCCTAAGAAATATTAACAGCATATATTTCCTCTAAACTTGGATAACATTTTATTGTATTTTTCAATTGCTCTGTTGAAAAAGGGTACTAATCTCATTTTTTAAAAATAAAGTTTAAGTACACATATTGTACATATTCTACTTTCTGAACTATTAGCGCTACTTTGTCCCTCAAGTTTTTGCTTTAAGTTTTATATAGGTTCAAATTGTAACAAACTGGTATGCGTGTCATTGACTTTTGATTTATGCTCTACTTTTTCATTCATTAAGTTTATGAGTACATTCTAGATGTACATTATGACCATATTCAACATTATAAATTTGTATTTGTATGTGGTATATCTTGATTCTCATTTTTCCTATTCCTCTGAACTCTTGACTGCCCCACTTAGTATATACATAAGCTTTGCTTCCATTTTTACAATTTTTACCATCAAATTATTTCATTTGTCTTTTTACTTTACTGTTCCCTAGCCCCCTTTTTCTTTTCCCTTTGGACATTTTCTTCCTATTTCATAATACTTGTCATACATTCTGGACCTCATTTACACCTTTGGTTTTTCATACTAGAGATATAATGTGGTATTTATACATCTGTGTCCTACTTATTTCTCTTATGAGTATGTCCCCAAGGTACATCCATTTAAGTATAAATGTCTCTGATTTATTAATCCTATTTCTGAGTAATATTCCATTTTATTTTAAAAAGAACTCACATCTTCTTTATCCAGTCTCCTGTTGGTGCACATTTGGGTTGTTTCCAAAATTTAGCATTACAAATTGAGCTGCTATAAATGGTGCATATATGTTGCTGTGACATGATGCTTCTAATTCTTCCATGTATATACCTAGCAGGGAAACAGCAGGGTGAAATAAGGCCTCTAAACCTAGTCTTTTGAGAAATCTCCACACTGATCTCCACAGTGGTTGCACCAGTCTACATTTCCATCAACAATGGAGAGAGATCTTTTCTACCACCAGCCTGTTGTTGGTTGATTTTTTGATAGCATCCATTTTTTGTAGAGACAAATGGAACCTCAGTGTTGTTTTAATGTGCATCTCTTGAAAGACGGTGTCATTGAACATTTTTGCATGAGATCCTTTGCTGCCTTTACTTCTTTATCTGAAAAATGTCTGTACATTTCAAATCTTATTTTTGAATTGGGTCTATAAGTTTAGAGATATTTTTAAGTATTTGAAAGTTGGTTATGCCAGAAATATTATGATTTGCTGATTTACAAATGTGGCATTTTGCACATGATTGAGTATTGCCAGAAAGTAGGATAAACTTGAGTCGTTTGTAGAAAACTCAATGAACCTTGAGACCATAATGTTAAGTGAAATGAATCAGACCTACAAGCTTAAATATCACAAGATTTCTTTTATATGAGAAACTCAAAACATATATAGATTGAAGAACAAAATAAAAGATAGATACTAGGCAACAGGAAAAGAGCTCATTTGTGAAAGGAAGGAGAACAAGAGATTAAAAGGGGCATATGGAGAGGGGAGGGGAATTAAGATATCTTATATACATAGACAGATATGTACCAATAAAAATTATCCAAAACAAATTCACATATATATAGTGACATTTTTAGTACCTGAATTACTTATGATTTTCTTCACTTTTCAGGATTTCTTCAAACCTAAAATAATTTTTTTAATTTGAATTTTTATTGTTCTATTTTATATACACATATTGACCACATACAATATTGAGAATTTCTACCAGTATATGACACAATTTAATTCTCCTTTTTCCCATTCCCCTACCCACCCCACAACCTCTCCACCCCCTATATAGCTTTGTTTCCCTTTTTTATTGTCACCATATTTTTATTTCACTGTTACTTACTCCTACACCCCATTTCCCTTTGAACATTTTCTATTTTACAATATCTATAATATATTCTAGAGGTCATTTGCATCTTCAGTTTCTCATACCAGAGAAAAGATATGATATTTACACATCTCTGACCTATTTATTTCACTTATGAGTCTGTCCTGAAGGTATGTCTATTTGAGTATAAATGACTCAAAATTATCATTCTTTATGGTAGAACAATACTCCATTTTATAGAAAAAACACACTTTTTAAAAAATCCAGTCTCCAATTGATGAGTATTTGGATTGTTTCTAAGATTTGGCTATCACAAACTCAGCTGCTATGAACATGGGTGCAGATACGTCACTGTAATATGAATCTTTTAATTATTTTGTGTACATACCTAGCAGGGAAACTGCAGGTTCAAATGGGAACTCAAATCCAACTTTTTTGAGGTAACTCCACACTGATTTCACATAGTTTCCAGTCTACATTCCCACCAACAGTAGAAAAGGGTTCCTTTCTTCCCATAGCTTCACCAGCATTTATAGCTGGTTAATTTTGAGATATTAGCCATTCTTTATGGAGTGAGATGGAATCTCAGTGTTGTTTTCATCTGTATCTCTTGAATGACTAGTGATGCTGAACATTTCTTCATATTCATATATATATATATATATATATATATATATATTTTTTTTTTTTGAGACAGAGTCTCACTTTTTAGTTCAGGCTGGCCCTGAGCTATGTAGCCCATGTAAGCCTTGAACTCAGCAGTCTTGCCTCTGCCTCCCGAGTGCTGGGATTATAGGCATGAGCCACCATACCTGGCTCTTCATATATTTCTTAGCTGCTTTTACTTCTTCCTCTGAAAAATGTTATTTTCAGATGCCCATTTTTGAATTGTGTCTTTAAATTTTGGGGATTGATTTTTAAAAGCTCTTCGTATATTCTAGTTAGTAGCCCTTTGAGAAACTGTTGCTAAAATTTTTTTCCCAATTTGTTGGTTGTCTTTTCACTCTGATGGTGGTTTTTTTTGCTGTGCAGAAGCTTTTTAATAGGATGGGATCCCATTTTTTACTTCTTTTGTTCGTTCTTGAGCTATAGAGGTTTTGTCCAGATACAAGGTCAATGCTCAAAAGTCAACAGGCTTTTTATACACAAACAACAGACTCACTGTGAGAGAAATTGAGGAATCAATCCCCTTCACAGTAGCATTCAAAAAATGAAATATCTAGGAATCAATCTAACAAGGAAGGTGAAAGACCTCTACTCTGAAAACTTCAACACTCTGAAAAAGGAGATTGAAAAGGCTATCAAAACATGGAAAGACATCCCTTGTTCCTCCATAGAAAGAACTAATATTGTCAAAATGGTTATACTCCCACAATTTTGTATAGATTCAGTTTAATAAGAATTGAAATCCCAACAATATATTTCACAGATCTAGAGCAAACAATCCAAAAATTCATTTGAAACTACAAGAGACCTAGAATGCCAAAGGCAATTCTAGGCAACAAGGACATGGCAGGGGGTATCTCAATCCCCAATTTGAAACTATACTACAAAGCTACTGTGGTAAAAATGGCATAGTACTGGCAAAGTAACAGACCTGAGGACCGGTGGAATAGGTTAGAAGATCCAGAATCAACTTTAGATGCACTATGCCACCTGATATTTGACAAAGGAGCCAAATATTCTAATTGGAGGAAAGATATCCTCTTTAATAAATGGTTCTGGAAAAACTGGGGTTTAGCTTGCCAAAGACTACAGCTATATCTATCTCTTTCATCATATACTCAACTAAAATAAAAGAGGATTAAAGTCCTAAATATTAAAACAGAAACACTAAACCTTCTGCAAAACAGGTTAGGTGGAACTGTTGGAGACATTGGATTAGCAAAATATGAACAATTTCTAAAATAAATATTGCAAGTACTTTTGTGCATAAGGAATCTTTTTTCTACATTTTACAGTTCTTACTTGTGAGGTCCTATTGCTATATTTTAAAATCTAGCCAATTTTGTAATTAGAGAATTATTTAAAAATCCATTTTCCATTTGTTGCCCATAAATCATTTTACCCTTTATTTTTTATTTTTATTGATACATTTTATTGGTACATTATATATATACACGTCACAATTGCAGTTCACATTGAGAATTTGTACCAGTATATGACTTAACTTACTTCTCACTTTTTCCCTTCCCCTACCCATGTTTAATCATACTTAAAAAATGGAGTTTATACATTTTTATTCTTCCATAAATTAATCAGAATTTGATTCTATATATTCTAATCCTGATGGGAATTTGCTTCCAAAATCTTTATAAACCACTCACCTTTCCATTCACTGAAGACATGTTTTTCTTTCAGTTGTGTTTATTTATAAGAACTTTTATTAATAACCAGTGCAATGGATTTTTCCCCACAGAGTCAATGCTTACTCAATTTACTCTTAGTTAACCACTTTTAAAATATTTCTAATGAATGGATGTGTAGGGAGTCATGCCTAACATGCATATAAATTTTAGTCATTCCATTCATGGCCTGTGTAAAGTAAGAGTCATTAGAGTGAGATTGCAGGCATTGGGAAGGGGATAGGTTTGTCCTATCATTATGAAAGATTTTTGTGATGTAGTCTTAAGTAGAAGGCAAGCTGTATAGAAGGAATGTTGTAAGTCTGAGAAAGATTCCAGAATTAGTCACTACACTGTTTCTACTGTAGTCCATATTGAAAGAAAATACCATAGAGCGAAAACATTTAAGAGCAGACTGCTCAAGCAAGAATTAAAACTGATGGAATGCTTCCACAATGGCACATGTTAGAGCGGCCCTTTCCATTTGAGTCCATGGGACTTAGAAATATGTTAAGACGTACATTTTCCTTTTTAATGGCAAGTTTGATACCATAATAGCATTTGTTTCTTGGAGTCTTATGGCATGTGGGATTTAGTGGTTTTTAAAAGATTCTGTTTAAAGATATCTAAGATGCTCTGAATTTGACTGTGGTTGGGAAAAGTTTTCTGAGGTTAGATTGCTACTTAGAAATAATCTTTCAGTTTTACTTAAAAGACTCTACCACCTGGTTTGTAAATAAACTCTGGAAATATACCTTAAGTGCATGAAAATTTACTTGCTAATTGACACTGTCTATGGTGACATAAGATTTTAGGGCTTTTTAACACAATGATAAACTGTGAGATGCTTAGTGCTATAGCACAAATAGTTTAGTAACTCTTACATGTGGTTTAAAAGCACTTCACTTTTCAGAAGAGAGATTGGGAAGACCTTCATTTTGTGTTATCAGTTCTTATTTGCTTAACAAAATAGTACATTTTGAGCTCTAACGATTTTCATCTGTATCAAAAACAGTTTATTCTAAAAACTGTGCAGACATAAAATGACAGAGGCTATCAGTTCAGAAGCCAAAACACATTGAAGTGATTTAGCATAAATGAAAGCATGAAATTATGGGAGCAATTTTCTGTGAAAGTGAAACACTCCAAGATCTGTGCTGCAGGTCTCTACCCTATATTATTTTAAGGTAATTCTCCTGCTCAGAGAATACTAGATATAATCACATGAACTCATAGGATTTATGGCTTAAACTTACTTGCCTGTTAAATATAGTTACTTACTAGGACACACTTCTAGTGTTGTTGGGAAACTTTTCTGTTTGTTTGATTTTAGGTTTTAGAAGACTTGTAAAATATATGTTTATGCATGTGTGTGTGTGTGTGTGTGTGTGACTTGTTTTCCCATCTTTTTGTAATTGAATTCTTTATTGGTACATTTTATATACAGCTCATGATCACATTCAACACTGGGGAATTTGTGCTAGTATATGACACAAGTTAATTCTCATTTTCACCCATATCCTTACCCACCCACAACCCCCACCCCTTATATACATGCTATTTCTTTTACTTTTCAAATCATATTTATTCTTTCCCCTCATTACTTTCCCTTACCACATTCGCTTTGAATATTTCTTATTTCACAAAATCTATCATAGATTCTAGAACTCATTTCTATCTACAGTTCTTATACCAGGGAAAAGATATGGTATTTACATATCGGTGATCTAATTATTTCACTTATTAGTGTGTCAGGGTCTCACTTTGCTGTTCAGGCAGGCCCTGAGCTCACTATGCAGCCCAGGCAAGCCTTGAACTCAGCAATCCCTCTGCCTCTGCCTTCCTAGTGCTAGGATTACAGGCGTGAACCATCCCATCTTTTTTCCAAACCAGGACTCTTATACAAGAAGTAACCAATGCAAAGCAGTTATACTTATCCTTGTGTGATTCTTTCCTTCTGTACATTCATTATTTCACATATTATACATACATATATGCACAATTATATAATGGCTTACTTTGTGGATATTATTGCTGTCATAATAATGAAATCACGTGGTGTTCTGATGTTCTTTTTTGCATATGATTTTATCATCACTTCTTACAAGAAAACAGCCATCGGGATGGAGATTTAGCTCAGTGGTTCCGGCGCCTGCCTCGCAAGCGCAAGGTAACCACATACAATGCTGGGCATGGTGACTCACGCCCACCAACAATCAACCAGCAATCAGCACCACATACCACAGTGCCAGGCATGGTGGTGGCTTGAGCCTGTCATTCCAGCACTCGGGAGGCGGAGACAGGAGGATTGCTGAGTTTGAGGCTTGCCTGGGCTACATAGTGAGCTCAGGGCCAGCCTGAACTACAAAGCGAGACCCTGTCTCAAAAAAAAAAAAATACAGGTACAGATCAACCCATTATTTTAAAAAGATTAAATGATGTTTCACATAAGTACAGATGAACCAGAAAACATTTAACCATCACTCATGTTAATAGTCATTCATCTCACTCCTAACCAACCTAAGTTTTGAACTACTACAAATAAGGTCCTTGCACACATGCCTCTACGTGTTGTTAACTATTTCTATACTATAGAATATAAAGGTAGGTTTTCTGGTTGGGGGATACAAATTTGTATTATAAACATAAAAATTGAAATTAGGAATTACATGTTTTAATTGGATGAAGAGTGATAATTTATTACTAAATACATAGCAATAATTATACATATATATATATATATAATAGAGATCTATCTATCTATCATCAATCTATCTTTGCCACTTGGAGCCACTGTTCTTTACATTGTCTCTCAGATGGCCTCCACTATACCTGTCTAGTGGCATTCAGGCCTCTGAATACAATTTATCTCTTTAAATGGTTGCTGGGTTTAGTTACTATCTTCTAACAAATAGACTACATAAGTGATGGATGTCACAGAAAGGCTACAGACTTCTGGGTGCTTCTTCCTGCTCATTTTGTATTGTAGTCAGCTATGATGTCATGAGGCACCTTTCTGCAGGAGGGCCTGGAATGAAGGAATGAAGCCTGCAGAAATCCTGTGAGACTACAAGTAGATCTTTTCCACCTAATTGAGATTGCCTAAATCAGAGGAGGAAAATGGATTTCTTAAAAGTTGGTGAAAGATATGGAGGTAGAGTATCCTAGCTAAGGCAGTACTGCATGCTTGATACAAAGAGATTGTGAGGAGATAAATATCACTTTTATTTCCTAAAATTTGGGGAAAACTTCATTGCTATGCAGCAATAAGTAATTACTATATATAAGATTCTTAGATATTTTTCACCAGTTTATAACTGCTTTTTTGTGGTTATTTTCCTGCTATTTTTAATATTGATGTAGATACTTTAAGTGAATTTTATGCATACATGCACACAAGTTGCTGGAATAATGATACACTTAGTTGTAAGATTATTATGAAAAATAAAGTATATAAAGAGTGTAATAAGTACACATGACAAATGTGATATTGAATTTCCCTCTAAAGATAATTTTAGAACAGAAAACTCATGACTTCAAGGAATGAATTTAAATTATTGAACCAAATGTGCTTTCTTAAGAGAATTTACAAACACAGCATAAAGTAACCTGGATGAGAAGGGTAGGTGGGGCCAGGTGGGACCTCTGTTTGTGGAGTAAGGTGTGAATTAAGACTTAAAAAACAAAGCAAAAATAAAAATAAAAACAAAATAGAAGTTGTGTTATCATAATTGGCCTTTACTCTGCAAACCATACAAGAAAAAATGTTCCAAAATTGTTTAAACTAATAAGTCTGGGGCCACCCTTAGCACGGCGGCAGTTAATTCTATGTTTTAAATAGGGAAGTGGGGGTGCTGTGAATTCTCCTGCATCAAGCAGTCCCTATAGATTTTATCTTCCTAATGCACTGATATTTCTATGACTAGAAATGTCATGATATTTCTTAAGCATTGTTTGACTTAAAGTCTATTTTCTCTAATCTTAGATATTCAATCTAATCTTGTGTGGATCATTATTTGTGTGGAATACCTTTTCCACTGCATCATTATTAATTTATTTGCAACTTTGGATTTAATGAGAGTGTCTTGAAAAACAGTAGGTAGTTGGATTATGCTTTACAAAATCTATTATGTGAATCTGTGCCTTTTATTTGGCAAATTTAATCCACTTACATTTAAATTGACTGTTTACAGGAAAAATTTCTGTGCTTTTGCTATTTCTTTTGTACAAGACATTTCTTTACTTTTGTTTATCAATTCCTATATTACTACATTATTTTCAGCATAGCTGACTTTTCCTAGTATATTATCTTGATAACCATTTCATATTCTTTTCTGCATTTCTCTTTGATATATTTATTCTTGGGATTATAACTAACAATATAAATAAACAATAACTGTTTGAATTTATAACAATTTAACCTCTACATTATATAAGGAATCCAATTCTTACATAAATAAAACCATTTATTTATATTTTAATTAATTAAATTTATTGGTAAATTTTAGGTATACATAATGATCACATTCATCATAGGAAATTTATAGCCACATATGATATATCTCAATTTCTATTTTTCCTCCCTCCCCTGCTCTACATTCAACCCATCTTGCCTTCCTCATTTACAAAAGTTTTCTCTCCAGTTTTTCTTCTTTTCTCATTTTACAGAATTCTATTCACAATCCTTTCATATTGCTACTGTCATAAATTGCAAATGTATACAGTGTGTTTCTGATTTATAGTTATTATTATATTTGAAAAAAAGAGGCATTCTGAACTAAAGTTAACAGTACTGGCTGTTGTATTTACTTATATTTACTGGTGTTTTATCTAATGTCCTTATTTTTTTGCAGTTTAAATGGTCATCCTTAGCATTTCTTTTAGTCAGCATCTATTAGTGATGAACTGCCTTGATTCTATATATCAAAGAATACTGGACTTTCTCCTTCACTTTTTGGAGGGTGATTTTTCTTTATTTTTTGTTTAATTAAGTTTATTGGTACATTTTAGGTATACAAAATGATCAGATTGATCATTGGGGATTAGTGAAAGAGCTGTAACAACTAAATCTCGAAATCAACACCAATACCTGTCAACTGGTGACTAGAAAAGTTGTGGTTTTTTTGTTTTATAAAATGAAATACTACTCATACACAAAGAATGATAAACTAGAAACAATGACAGCTAAAAGGATGCATATTGAGGCAATATTCTTAAGTGAAATAAATAGGATACACAGGTGTAAAGACTAAATTGTCTCTCTGATGTGAGAAACTGAAAGTGTAAAGGAGGACCAAAATGTATAATAAATAATGTGAAATAAGAAAAGAAGGCTCAAAGAGGAAGGGGAAAAACATAATGGTGGAAAGAATGAAGGAAAAGAAACAATAGAAAAGAAGGAAAAAGAGAAAGTTTTTATAATTGGGGAGGAGTGAAGAGGTAGAAGGGAGGGAAGAAGAGTGAGAATAAAACAAGAACAGAGGCTGATTTTTCTGTAGGAAGTTTTTGGTTGATGGATTATTTTTCTCTCTCGATGCTGTAAATATACCATCTTTTTGCTCTCTGGTTTCCAAGTTGAAAATGGGAAATAAGTTTAAAATTTCATGAAAGATCACTTGTATATATATAACATCTTTTCTCCTACTTCCAAGAATATCTCTTTGTCTAAGCTGAGTTCTAGTATCAAGAAATTTATTGAAGAAACAGAGTTTCTCTGTTTTGTACTTGGTAGCACTTCTTGAATATTTTTTATCCAGTCAACTAGTTTTGTTTTCAAACTCTATTTCTTCAAATATTTTTTGTCCTTTTACTTCTCTTTTCTCTTTTAGGAATCCTGTATTAAGTATACTTGATTGTACCACTATTACTTTAAAATCTCATCATTTTGTTCATCTTTTTCTATTCCTCAGGTTGATTAATTTGACATGATAAATCTTCAAGTTAAGTACATTGAAATGATAATTCTAAGTTAAATAAATCAGACATAAAACTTAAATATCTCATGATTTGACCTATATTAGAAATGTGAAATATAAATAAGTTGAAGACCACAACAGAAGACAGAATACAGGAAACAGGGAGGTAATTTTTTTTTTTCAAAAAGGAAGGAGACCAAGAGATTGAGAGTGGAGAAGAGAGGGTAGGAAAAGGGGGTAAAAAAGAACTAAATGTGGTAGATACATATGCCAGCTTCCCATATTGAATGTGATCTTATTTGCTGCAAAGTTGTGATAATAAAGAACATTACAAAAACCAAACAAAAAAGAAAGAACACACACACAATTTATGCTGAACTGCTCTAGTAAACTTTCCACTTTAGTTATTGTAATTTTCAGCTCCAGAATTTCCATTTGGATCTTTTCTCTAAATTTGCTGATACATTGTTTTCTCCATTTTCTTTATTTGTCCATGAGATCCCTTAACTTTTTGAGCATATTTCCTATCTTAGGTTTAGAATATTGATCTGGGATACCTAATGTCTGGACCTGCTCAGGTATGGTTTTCTTTCAGTTAATGTCCTAATGAAGCAATAGTTTTTTTCAGGTATCAAAATATTTTGTTGAAAATCAGAAATTGTAGTTTTTAAAATGTAGTAATTCTCGAAATCAGATATATTCCTCTCCTTAGAATTTGTTGACACTTTCTGTGTCACTTTCATTGGTTTGTTTGTTTGTTTTTTGCAAACCATGCTGGGCAAGACTGTATTTCTAGTCATGTGTCCTCCCTGATATCTTTGTTCCTTTCTCCCAGTGACTTACAGAGTTTTTACTAAATACTAAAATCTAGCAGACTCTTTGTTAATTCAACATTCTCTTGGTGTTGTAAGGTTTTGATTACTTTTCAGCCTCGAAACAGTTGATTATGACTGTTTCCACCTGCCTAACAGTTGCTTCAAAGATGAGCCAAACTATGGCACTCTTCTTTCACTATGGAAGACTTGTGGGTAGTTATTTTTATTTTTTTAGGAGCTAATTTATTTTTAAATTGAATTCTTTATTGGTACAATTTATATACATCTCAAAATCACACATAACATTGGGGAATTTGTACCAATATATGACACAAGTTATTTTTCATTTTTACCCATATCCCCACCCACTTACACCCCCACCCCTTATATACATGCTCTTTTATTTTCTTTCAGAATCACATTTATTCCTTCCCCTCATGACATTCCCACACCAAATTTCCTTTGGAAATTTTCCATTCTACAAAAACTGTCATACTTTCTAGAGCTCATTTGCATCTATAGGTGCTCATATCAAAGAGAAGATCCGGTATTTGCCTATCTGCGATCTATTTATTTCACTTATTAGTGTGTCCTCCAGGTGTATCCATTTGCACATAAATGAATCAATATTGTCATTCTTTATGGCAGAATAATACTTCATTTTATTTAAAAAAATCATCTTCTTTATCCAGTCTCCACTTGATGGGCATTTGGGTTGTTTCCAAGATTGAGCTATCATGAACTGAGCTGCTATGAACAAGGGTGTACATGTCTTATTTTTAATTCATACTGGGGGATAAGGATGAATTACATAACAATTTTTTTTTACTCTTTTTTCTATTGTTTCATATATAAGTCTTCAGAAACTTTCTCTTTTAACAGTTTCCACAAACAAGTTCAGAACCAATATATAAATTTGCACTGGGCGTGGTGGCTCACACCTGTAATCCCAGCACTCGGGAGACAGAGGCAGGAGGATTGCTGAGTTCAAAGCTTGCCTAGGCTACGTAGTGAGCTCAGAGCCAGCCTGAACTACAAAGCGAGACCCTGTCTCAAAAAACAAACAAACAAACAAATATATAAATTTGAAATAAATGTTTTAGATTTCCTAAAGTTCCTACTGCTTCTAAGATTTAAATGTCAGAAATAATTTACACGAAATTGTTGTATGAATACTAAGGTTAAAATATTATTTCTTACATTAACAAAAACATAATTTGGGAGCAGCTTGGAGTCAAACATTTGGGTGAATTATTTTCTGTTAATTTTATTGGGAAATTTGTTGTTTTAATATTTTAGGTTTCACTCATTTGTCAGATTTATGCATAACAACTGATTTTGTTAACAGAAATTATTGAATATTATAGTAATATATATTTTAAAATAATTTCTGCTGTTTAATTAATATTATTATGGTGTTAAACATTTTCTATGTATGGCTAAACAGATTAGATAACCAGATGAGACAAGACTGTCAAAATTAAAGAAAGGCTTTTGCAAAATGTCTCAGTTTTTATGAAGTTATAATTTTATTATTATAATAAATAATCACTTATTATTAAAGAAAATGTTTGAATGTAAAATGCATAGGTTTTTTCCTTAATCTAAAAATTAATACATTTATTTTTTCAACAATCAAATAGTTAAAAATCTTTATATGTTTAAATCAGCCATGGTGGCTTACACCTATAATCCCAGCACTAGGGAGACAGAGGCAGGAGGATTGCTGAGTTCGAGGCTTGCCTGGGCTACATAGTGAGCTCAGAACCAGCCTGAACTACAAAGCAAGACCCTGTCTCTCTCTCTTTCTCCCTCTCTCTCTCTCTCTCTCTCTCTCTCTCTCTCTCTCTCTCTATATATATATATATATATATATATATATATATATATACATATTATATATATAACACACACACACATATATATGATCATCTCTTAGGAAAGTTCAGTTATAGAACACAATATTAGCTGTAGACATCACATTGTATCTTGGATCTCCAGAATATTTTCATACCATGTATCTGAACCTTTCAACACTTTGCCTAACATCTCTCTGTTTCCCACCTCCCAGCCCCAAGCAACTAGTATTCTACACTCTCCTTTGATGAACTCTACTTGTATGGATTCTCTGTGAGATCGTGTCCTATTTGTTTTTCCATGCCTGGCTAATTTCATATAGCTTAACGTCTTATAGCTTCACGCAGGTTGCCACAAAAGGCAAGATTTCTTTCTTTTAAGAAAATCCTATTGTATATATACACCATATTTTTTTTTATCCATTCATCCATCAGTGGACACATCTGTTGTTTCCATATCTTGGTGAAAATGTAGCACTGAGCCTAGGGGAACAGATATCTCAACAAAAATTATATGATGTTTATAGAATGTGACTTTTAATCTGTACGTGGAAATATATTTTGGTTTATTTTCATACGTAAAATGCCTTAGGGGAAGTTAATTTCAAATAGCTGTCTTTATTATTTTATAGACCAGTAATGTTACATTTGAATGTAGAAATATTATAGCATTGAATAAACTGACATCACATACTCCACTGGTGCTTCTGAATAGTGTATCCTTAGTGTGGCCTCTCTTAGCAGTTAAAGGAACTCTGACAGTTAAGTAATCCCTTCACCACTTAAGTACCACAAGATTTTATTATTAAGCACACTGCCTGAAATGGTGTGCTTTTTTTCATTCACACTATAAACAGTTTTGTTAGATTGGTAATCCTGCTTGTCAGATTTGTTCACTGTTTGATATTAATCAGCAGGTTTATAAAAAGGTGCAGCACTGCACAGAAATGAACAGAAAACATTATAAGTAACGTTTCCATAAATCACATAGAGTCATACATCTCAAATTCTGAGGTGTACAGAATATTTTGACATTCTGTGGGTGGTTTAATAGCTTGCTACCAATTCCAAAGTTTAATAGTAGAAGCTACTGTCCATTTCTTTAGTGACTACAGAGTCGGCTGTTCCACTATGCATTTGTTTAAACTTCTTCTGACTTTTTATTTCTGTATTTAAGGCTTAACCTTTCTAAGACTTCATTTTAAGAGCAGTTTTAGGACCAGAGCAAAATTGAGCAGAAGGTGCAGAGCTTTCCCACATACCCTATGGTTTTTCATGTCTGTCGCTTTCTCAGATACCAGCATCTCCCTACTGGGACGGTGCATTTGTTACAATTTGTGAACATACATCGACACAGCATTACTATTCAAGGTCCACAGTTTACCTTAAAGTTTACCGGGGTGTTGTTGTCTATGGTTTTGGACAAATGGATAATTACATGTATCCATCTTTAGAGTATCGCACCATCTTTTCCCTGCCCTAAGAGTCTTCTTAGCTTTGTCTATTCATTTCCTCCCTTTCTGAAGTCTCTGGATCTTTTTATTGTCTTCATAGAATTGTATTTTCCAAAATGCCATAAAATTGGAATCATACATTTTCAGATTGTCTTCTTTAACTTGATAATGCATATCTATACTTCCTGAATCTTTCTGTGAATCACTCGTTTCTTTTTAGAACTGAATGATGTTCTGGTGTCTGGATGCTTGGGCAT
Organism: Thryonomys swinderianus; assembly: GCA_004025085.1. NCBI lineage: Eukaryota > Metazoa > Chordata > Mammalia > Rodentia > Thryonomyidae > Thryonomys > Thryonomys swinderianus. The sequence continues at coordinate 132,624 of PVIC010000040.1, forward strand.
ATTTACCCATTCACCTACTGAAAGATGCCTTGGATGCTTCCAAGGTTTGGAAATTATGAATAAAGCTGCTATAAACGTTGTGTTCAATTTTTTTTGGGGGGGGGTGTGTGTGGACATAAGTTTTCAACTCTTGGGTAAATTCCAAGGAAAGTGAATGATGGATCATAAGATACAAGTATATTCGGTTTGGTAAGACATTGCCAAATTGTCTTCCAAAGTGGCTGCGCCTCTTTTCGTTACCTGCAGCCCAAAAGCTCTTGCTGCGCATTTGATGTGATTAGTGTTTTAAGGTTATGGCCATTTTGACAGGTATGTTTAAATAGTTCCTTCTTCAATCGCCAATGAGCTATTTCACTATTGTTATTGTTTCACCATTTAAAACATGTATTTTTCTGGAATTTGCACAATAAAAAATGTGATTTTATCATAAATTAAGAGTTTAAATGCATGAACACACACATATATCATCTTTTTATATTTCCTTTAATATTTTATAAAATTCTCAGATATTTTACCTAAATATGGCATTGTACTACTAAGAATTTTACCCCAAAATGTGTTTTGTTTCTCTAACTTACAAGTGTCTAAATTGATTTGGGAGAGGTTTTAACCTTTTAAGGAAGGAACCATTAAATTAATGACTAGTTAGCATAACACTTTAGAAAATGATTATGATTATAAGGTGTAATTCTTGGGTGACTACATAAGTTTCTTTGCTTGTTTTGTAAATAGATTTCCATTTCTTAAATGTTGAGACTACAGAAATGCACATATATTGCTTAAAAGCTATTTGGCCTGAAACTGTGCTTTGATATGACACTGTCCTTTCTTAAGCTTTGCTTTTCTCACCATAGCTGTCTGTCCCTCGTTCTCACAGTTTGAAGGAGCTGGTAAATTTTAACCATTTCTCATGCTACATTAATGTATCTCATTTGCTCGAGTCTATCTTGGTTTTGACTTCTTCTCTTCACTGTGTCTTATAGCCCTTAAATCTTGACACTTTCCTTCCCGATGAGACTTGGCTGGAGAAGCATTTATGACAGACATCTCAGTGATTTCCATGGGACAGTGGAGAGACCAGAGACAAGGAGAAAGCAAGATACAAAATTATTTAGTCCTTTATTAGCAGGAAAAGTCAGTAGTCTTGAATCTACCAAAGGATTCAATTCCTTTTAATTCATTGTTTAATATCCATTATAATTCCTAAATCACCAACCTATATGTGAAAATGACATGCAGCTTTTTAGGACTCAGATGTTACTAACCCTTTCACTATCTAGTGACAAAGAACAGAACTGAAGAGTTCTTGACAAACATGTTTTAGACTTCAAGTTCTTTAGCTTTTCTCTTCACTGGATTAGTTTACTCATAAAAATGCAACCAAGCAACAGGTACTGCAGAAGTTGTTCACTATGGCAATTGCAGAAAATGTGAATTCAGTTGGAGTTTTGAAAGCTCGCACTGTGAGGAGCGTTTGGGTCATGGCAGGGGAGTGCACCCCCCACAGGGTCATCACCTACCTGATGAACCCTGGGCCAGACACCCCTGTAGATCACAGATCTACTATTACCTACCCAACTTTTAAACCTCCAGGCCTCAATTTATTACTTAAACATAGTTACACTTCATGGTTTCTCAAGTTTCTTTCCTTTGTAATTGCTATGAAGATATAGAATATGACATGTTTTCATAGTAGATGCCAATAAACAGAGAAGCTAAACTCTGAAATGGGGAGAAGAGGAAGGCAGCAACTATTCCATATTGAAAGTATATATTACATATAATGGATAATGATAGAAAAGGGAATAAAGGAAATAATAGGCCAATTACTTTTGTTAGTGAACAAATGTTTGCAGTTTTAAAGTTTATTCCTGAGTAAAATAAAGATTCTACAACTTCTTTTATACCCTTTATTCATGACTTGAAACTTTTTAGAAATCTGATAATTTAGTTTTCTTTCTTTTAGGTTTTTGTTTAAGATCAAGGACACTATTAATATCAAGCTATTGCTGGACATTTTTATTCAACTATTTTAAAAGTACACAAATATTATCTGGGGTTAGATTCATTTTTAAGAGAAAACATAAACATGGAGAAACCATAATCCTGCTGTAATGTAGGAATCTAATTAAGACTAATGAGTGAACATTAAGTTTAATGTATGATGTATTTTATATGCCTCACCATTAGAGCTGCGGCAAGCTGTTCACCAGAGTCGATCTTTGTTGACTATACCCTTACAGGCAATCTTCAGCATTCTGGGTATAGGACTCGGTGGGGGGCCTTATGAGGAGGATAACACAACAGCCACCTTCAAAAGTAAGGGTAAAGTTGGAATCATCTCATGGTAGAGTCAGCAAAAACTTCAGATGTGTTCTATTATATTCCAGACATGGAAAAAGTTTCTCCTAAGTGGCAAAGCTTGACTATTACATTTAGCAACATCATGATCAGTTATCAGAGAAATTTGTACCATACATGAGAGAAACTAGACAGAGCAAGCAGCTGAGATAATCAAGAAATGATGGTTCCACTGAAATCCTCAGGCTGTTTAGGATTATTGTCCACAGGAATAAAGGAAGTTATGAGACAAACTTTCATGCTAAATTTTGTACCAGAGATTAGCTGAAATATTTATAGGCACAAGGCTATAGAAACTGGCAGCCAGGAGTCTGGAATTATGAGATAGATAAACTTCTGCAATAAAAGCCTAACATAATGAGTAACAACAGCTGATGTTTACTTGTCAATTTTATGTATTCTAGGCAGTCTTCTGAGGTTCAGTGTTATTTTCTTATTCAGTCTTTACAATATACTGTGAGGTAGTCATAATTGTTATCCTTATTCCCTACAAAAGAAACCAAGAAAGACAAAATTACACAGCTACCAGAAGCCAAGCAAAATTAGAACACAGAACCAAAATTGTAGGTAACATTAAGGAGACGGGCTTATATTTGCACAAGAATGTGAGAAGTTCTGAATTCATAATGGGCTAGTAGCATGCCTATCTCCTGTGTTAGAAAATGAGAACTCCTTTGTTTTTTGGAAATTTCAAATTAAAATGTGTATTCTAATTTAATTCTTTAAATAAAAGTCTCTGGGCTTGGGTTATGTTGACCTAAAACTTTTATAAATGACTTACATAATTGCAATATTTCTAGGTATGGAATTTTACTATTTTTCAATTTTGGCAGTTTGTTCTTCCTAATTATTCCTGTTTATTGACATACAGACTTGTGAAAAGTTTCTCTACGCTTGAAGTTAGGTTCTTATGGGTCTTGCCGGTCCCAGGGGACAAGGACTCAGATTTGTTGTTGGGATGGCACAGGTGGAGGACAGGCCGTGTATATGCAGAACTAACTCAGCAGCTGACCTAACTAAACCAGCGCTAGCTCTGTGGGAATTACAGGGTTGGTGCTCAAAAGAGGAAGAACGAGGAGCTTCTCGTGGCTTTCAAGCACTTCGCTGTCTCTCCTGACTCCTTGCATTCATTTTCTTCTGGCTGAACACAGACACAGGAATCACAGCTCTCAGTTCCAAAGTAGAGGAGCTGGGAGTTAAACCCGGGCAACGGGGCTGTGGCACCGGCCCACTGCTCGCTTCCTGTCATCCTCAGAGAATCACTTCTTTGATTCACTTCAAGACTTTCCCTTGCTACTGCTTTGGTAACTGCTAACCAGGAACTTTTAATTGATGAAGGGCAAACTGAAAAATGTGTTTGGCTTTCAGGTAAACAAATCCTTTCCAGACAGAACTACACATTGATGGAGTTGTAGGTCACGGTTCTCAGTGAAGTGCACACATACAGGATAAGCTCCAGTGATTAATGGCCCAGTGCCCTGCGTTATGGCTCAAACATGTACAATTCAACAAAAGATCTTTTCCTTGTGACTTTTTAACTATGGGCACTGTGGACTGTAGAAACGGGGGACACTGTAAATCAGTTGGTTAATTCATTTTCTGCCTGCTGATGCAAAACCAGAAGATGAACCACTGTTTTGAAAACCTAAATAATTTCAAAGTTATCTCGCAACAACTGGGAATGAGCTATCTTCCTGTTGTTTTTAAACTACTTACATGATTGTCTAGTGGTCTCAGAAAGGATTTGTAGATGATGTTTATCACCTTTCCCTTTTTTCTTTTTTTTTGGGGGGGTGGTGGTGGATGATTTCATTAAAAGCTATTTTTCTATTGTCATTTTCCTTTCTCTGTTTTAACATGGTCTATGAGGTTCATTAGATCCCTGTGTTAATAGCATCAGCTGGGTTTAGGTTTCACTGCAACTGAACCATTCCAGGGCTAATCACTTAGCTAACATATGCCAATATCATGGTACCTAATGACGCCTTATGGAGGGGCCCTTTATATCCCCACAACTCTCTGCTAAAAGACCAGAGTAGCACTGATCACTAGTGTGAACTGCAGGACAGTGAGCCCACCAAGGGCTTCTCTTTCTCAGACAGCAGTAGATGTACTTGGTCAGCCTTTTTCATTTCTTCTGCCTCTTTTCCCAGTTAGTGCAGTTGTCACATGAAGCAAAAATCAGGGGTTCCCAAGTCCAAAAGAGGACAGGTTTTGCATTTTGCAGCTCCGTGTGGCTGCCCCACATTTTTTTGGCCTTGAAGTGGAGGAGCTCAGGGTAATCTTTGCTTTCTGCTGTATCTTTGCTCCCTGGGGACATGGGGTGAGTGGGAGAACACTGCCAATCTGTGAAGGACAGTATATTTCTTTTTGGAATTTTTGGTAGTCTGAGATAATTTTGATCTTTCTATCTCATTTTGATTTCCTTTATATCTGAGGCCCGAATAAAAAGCACTATTCAGTCTTTCTCTCCCTTTTCCTCTAATGTCATTATGAGGAAAGGGTGAGGACTTAACAGTGAGGGGTTGCTGACTTCGGGGTGAGTGGTAGTAGTGGGGAACGGGCAGAGTGTGATGCCACAGAGTAATTTTGCTTCAAGGAGGATACTGTCCAATTTTTTAAACTTAATAGGATTAGTCATGGAAACTATTTTTAGCAGAAGTTCAACTTTATCCATGTATTTTAATGTGGGAAAATCGTGTCCTTTTCCCTCTGCTAATGTTTGATGTATCCCAGCCCTCCTGTGAGTGTGTTTGAGTATCTTAGGGGATCTGGAGTGGAGGAGAACTTCCTCTCAGATTCCCTCTGTTTTCTTTCGTGAAAATGACATTCCAAAGCTGTTTCACTTTCTGACAGGAAGTGGACCTGTGCCCAAAATGATTAAAGTCCAAGAAAGCATAACAGTTCCCAAGCTGCAGCGGTTCTCTGGGAGTCCTGAGTTTGACATTGTGTCAAACAAATGTGAAATATTGTTTAATAAATTTGAATAATACAGAGATAGGAAAAAATCATTCTTGGCTCATAGCAGGCATGGTTTGAACTAAGTATGTAAAAGGCTACCTATGTCTAATAAATTGAAATAAATATGTAAATACACTAGTGTAAGTTTTACTGGGCTTATGACTGTGTTGTACTAGTTATGTGGGAGAGACAAGAGTCTTATCTGAAATAAATGTAAGTTGAAAGTGTGTGGATTTCTGCAGTGTTTAAAGGAAACTACTTCTGGTTTTGTGATGTGTGATCTAAGTCTGTCCATAATAGATAACTTCTAAAAATGCTGGAATGCATTTAATAAAGTAATTTATAAAGTCACTTGTACCAAAATATTTTCATTTAAAAGGGTTAAATACTAATTTAAAACAAGTCAACATCTGGAAAATTCAGCCCCAAAACCTTTTGATTTCATACCAGCTTCAATTATTGCACTACTTTTTTTACAAAAAAAAAATTCTACAATTATTTACTCCTTTAATAAAATTACATAAGAAAAAAATCTCTCTTTAGTAAAAAGTACTATTTTTCTACATAAAATTGATGTAAAAACCTTTTAAAATACTGGTATTTTAACACCTTTCAAAACACAATTATTATAAAACAAACTTTTTTATGCTTATTTTTACTTCTTTACTTAGATGTGGAATGTGTTTTTAGTATATGAAGTTCAAACTTTTTGCGTCCATGGACATTCAATGTATAGCAAAATCCATGACTTTTCAGACATGTTAAATTGATTAGAGAAGCCATTCAATGTCACTGAATACCATTTGTCACTTCATAAACAGCTACAATCTGCTACCACAAATGCAGAAGGACTGCCAAATAAATTACATCAAACGGTGGGAGCAGATACTGTCCCTTCATCTGTAATTGGTACAGCCCTCTTCTGTCACATTTGCTCATCCTCGTGATTCTGGTGTAGATTGACACTGACGTTGGAAGGGCAGCCTCTGTCAAAGATGCCGGAGAGTCTATGTTTTGGTGATGTATGTGCTAATAGATATCCATCATAATACTGAGTTAAAGTCGCCCATGTATCAAACGTGCAGCTTCGCGGCTTAGATATCTGATGCGATGCCCGTAGAGATCTCTTGTAACAAGAGATAAGCTCTTCAGCTCTGGAGTGAAACTGATAGATGCCAAACCAAATACATGATTAACCTACATATGAGAAAACAAGAGTAGCCTTTCTGGGGTGTTTCCGTGGACATAGTTGTAAAGGTCTATATTTTAAGACTTTGTGAAGTTAGAAAGGGAATCTGAGGATAGGGGGAGACAGGAGGGAGGCTGGAAAAGGGGAAATAAAATGGGTCAAGATGCAATTATGTGATGAATATATTTACTGTGTGTCACAAATATATACTAATAAAAATAGGTTTGAGCCACATTTCATAATTTTAATTAATATATCTGTTACATTTTTAAAACATCATCACACCTCTCACTTTAAGAATTATTTTTTGTTGTTGTTGTCAAACAGAATATAGCCACTGTTAATGCCTGATACTGTGCCCTAGATTAAGGCTTTAATGAAAATCTGCTTTCTTGGGGTTAAAGCTCTTTGACTCTATAATATCTATGGGTAGGCCTGTGTGTTTGTGTGTGTATGTATACACACAGGCTTCTGTATATATTATGCTATACTGCCATACTAACATTAAAAATTAACATAAATTAATGAAGACAATATACTTCCATAATGTCAAGTCTTTAAACATTGTAGACTCCAGGGAAATAGAAATGAACTTCCATTGCTGCTGAAACATCTCTAACATACTGCATTCTACTCTGCAAAGATAATGGTCATATCTACATGACCAAGTAGAAAATTCACTACTGCATTAGAACAGCTTTGTTTTAATAGGTTTGAGCTATTTGTCAGGAATTTTGAGTATGTTATCTCATTCACTTTTCACTGCAAGTGGGAAAGCTGGATCTTTATACTCTCATTTTATAGATGGGGATATTGAGGCACCAGGATGATGAAATGATACGCATAGTGTTTTTCAGAAAGGGAAAGAACTGAGGTTCTCAGTTTAGAACTGTCCGACTCCCTACACTTTTATGCTGTAGGTCCTCTCACAAAACCAAACACAGAGTAATAATGCCAGAAGGATCCATAATAGGGCCTGCCGAAAGGTCCATCCTTCTGTGAAACACTGAACTGCTTTTTCTGGGAGAAGGATGTGCCATGTGATCAGTGAAATCTCTAGGTCCAGCAGTATTGGTGTCACCCTAATCAGGAAAGAGAACCCTTCCGGGAGGAATGGGGATAGGTGTGGGACTGCTGGAGAGGCCAGCGGAGACTGTTTGCCACAGGACAAAAACAAATCAGTCATTCAAATGAAAGGTTCTACTTTTACTATTTAATTAGCTAAGGCCTACCACAATTTTTCTGGCCTTCTATAAAGAAAATAAACGTTGGAAAAAATGCAAGAACCTTCCCTTCACTGATAAAACTAGCATATAAACAATGGTTAGAAGACCTGATCCAAGGATCAGCCTATGTCTCTTGGGGGATCTTATTCCCTAGAAAAAGGGTTTAAGTGGGGGACCAGGAGAGGCGTGTAGCATTAGAAGATCAAAAGCTGCAACTTTTTCCCTAAAAATTCATAAGTCAAAAACATGATGCTTCTTTTTGGTAGGCAGACTTATTAAAGTTCCATTTACATGTGTTTGTTTTTTTAAAATGCAATAAACCTAATTTTCTTTTCTAATAGATAGTGAAAGGGAAATGTAAATGAACTCTTTGAAAACAGGATTAGTCAAATAAATGACATAAAGTAATCCCAGTTACTTGATCTAAGTTACAGAAAATTATATTCTCTGACTGATAAACAACAGAGCATTGACCACTGCACAAAGTGGGCCGTTTTCATGGGACTGTGCTCATTGTCAGCAAACGCTGGGAAAAGGTCAATGGTTAATTAAATAATCCATCACCTCAGGACAGAGAGTAGTTCTCAACTCTGACAATCAGTGAAGGAAATATTAAAAGGTCAAAAAATGAGTTACCATATATTCCAGTTTGTTATTCTGTTATAAAGATATAGCTGGATGCAGCAGTAGGGCTTAAAAAAAATAAAAAAGAGGTTCACAGCTTTCTAGAAACATGCTCCTCAAACAAGTGCATTTGAAGTATTGACTGATACAAACAAGTATGAATTCCTCTGAAGTCCACTAGATTCATATTGGACTTTTTGAGGGAAAAATGACGAAGTGTGTTCTCTCTCCATACTTGGAAAGCTACGGTGAGGGCGGAGAGCTTGCAGCAGAAGCTTCTCCTCAGAGGACGACTTTCTCTGAGGCCCTCTCATTTCAGACTGCTATTTGCTCTGTGCAAGAGTCATCTTTGCAAACAGTAGCTTTCAGCTGCTGACTGTGCGCTCCTCGTACACTGGCTAATTCTCCGAGAGAGAAACAACTCTAATTTCCTCACATCAGGTTCAGAATAACTTCTGTAAATTAAAACGGTACACCAACTTGATACATTGATTTGATCTAATTTCCTTTGGGCAGGATTGGCTTCTTCACTATCCTTTCCAGACACTGGTTTTAGTTTGTATTATTTTAGTGAGCATCATTACTTAATTTGTACTACCTTATCAAGCAATTTCTTTTTCACCCATCCTGCCTTATACCTTCACCCCTCCACTGATGCATTGTTTCAAGTCTCATGTAAGCAACTCTTTCTCAGTGCTCTAAGCTGACTAAAAGAAATAGCGTTTCTTTCTGTCTTTCCATCAGCCTTTCTTCTTTACCTCTTGGGGCCCAAATATGGAACACAGACAATAAAAAGAGGTGCCCCAGAAAAACTGCTTTACAGGAAGCCATAAATCATGTGTGATTAAAGTAATTGGCAACAATGGACAGAAAATATGTTTCTGTGCTTTACTCACTAGTTCTGTATCTGAGCAGCAACTGGTCACCAGTTCAGAGCACCACAGGTTTATGGTGGAGCAGGGATTTCATGTGAATAGAAAGGTTCCTCGCTCTTTACGAAGGCAGAGCTCTGCCAGTGCTATTATACGGCCGTGCCACCCTCCTGCAGTGCTCATTTATATGGCTTCTAAATGGGGGTGCCTCGCTGGGGATTCTGACCCACAGCTGCATAGCCATACCCCCTTGCTTCTGGGTGATTGTGGCTGTCCCAAGTATAGGCAAGTGTTATATGATTATTTTATATCTTACTGTAAAGTGATTTGAGAGACTTGGTATGAGAGGCAATATAAAAATAAATTGAATTGAACTATGGCTTCACCTCCCCACTTTAGTGCAGAAACCTTTAGAGTAAAAAGTGCAGTGCTGTGACAAAAGACAAGATTAAGATGATGCCGGGAACGTGGTCAACTCTGAAGAACCCTGGATGTGCAAAAATTAGTGTGTGTGTGTGTGTGTGTGTGTGTGTGTGTTTGCACACATGCTTGTGTGTTGGTCGTCATACTTGGGTATGTATTATTTTAAAGTTCTAACGCAACTAAAGAAAATTATGTTTATCTTTAGTATTTTGAGTCACAAGAGATCAGAATTTATTTTCAGTCGATGCATTTCTATGAAGTTGAGGCTTGTTAGTTACACAAATATCTCCTTTACAGAACGTATTTCAGGGCACTAAAGCTTCCTGGTTAGCAACTCACGGGCCAGCATCAGGACAGCATCCCCTGACTTAGAATCCACAACTGTGGCACTTTTTCTTTTAAAATAAAATAAGCTTGGCATTAAGTAACAGGTTTTCCCTGCAGAAATATGATTTTCTGTTTTGTGATGCTACATCAATACATTATTTTAATAAATGGCTCCTGGTTCCCCAGAAGTGCTGTGTTTTGACAGTATCAGCCAACCTTTTCATTTGTTTGAGCAAGAAAAGTAGGATGCCAAAATAAAGCTACTTCAGAAGAACATCTCGAGAATGTTTATGAAAACTCGGTTACAGTTACATTTATTAGAGTTAAAGCATAGGACTAATTTGTCATGCAGAATTCCAGGGAAGTGACTAATTTCTGTATTTCTCTAAGTACCAGTATTTCATATTTAGAGGTAAGAATTTGCTTGTAAATATAAAACTAGCAATGCAGACTGCAATGTGACAAAAGAAATAGATTTACCATTGTCTGGCACTAGTTATTGGCTGTATTTGCAGCCATGCCGTGATGTTGTTGTTGTTGTTGTTGTTGTTGTTGTTGTTGCTGTTGTTTTGAATATGTTGGGGAGAGGAATTATTCATCACACCAAGTTCTCTGATGACGGGATGGAAGCTGTTAAAAATTACAATTATATAATTTACTAGAGGTTAGGATTTGGGGAAGCTGGTTTTCTTTCCCCAAATTTCCAACCCTCACAGCACAAAGCTTTCCTTAGCCCCCCTCCTTCCTCTTTCCATTTGACTTGTTGAAGCTGAGTCTGGGCTTATACATGAGCATTTCACCCCATGGAAGGTCAGACTGATTTCAAAACTGGGGCCCCAGTGACTATTATATTACCAATACATAGACAGCACATCTCTTCCTGTAGCCAGTCTTGCTTATGAGATTGCAGAAAGTTCTTTCCTCTGTAGATTTGTTGTTCATTACTCCATTTTGTCGAAAACTATCAACAATGCATTTGCATAGTGCTTCAAATTCCCCTAGGTATCCTGGGGATATGAGGGAATATTATTGTTTCTAGGCAGTACATGGTCCCTCTGGGGCTTGAAAAAAATGAATGACCTTTCAAAGGTGCTTATTATCTTAGGACGGTGCGGGAACACTGACAGTCATTCATTCTGCTTGTGGTACAGAATTCTCTGGTTCAGAAGAGGGCCATTCACCACCACCTCACAATGGAGATGAGAGATGTGTATGTATAAATAATATACATATATCTAATAGTATTTGTTCCCCAAATGGCTAAATTTTTAGAAAACCAAGTTTGAACACAGGATTAGCAATGAGATTCATAGATAAGACAGAAGGAAGAGATGAGTTTTGCACTTTATCAACTTACAGATCCCAATGACTTATTTATTTATTTGTTTGTTTGTTTGTTTATAGATAGGGTTCAGCTGGCATCAAATTCATGGATAGTCTCCTGCTTCTGCCTCCGAAGTGCTGAGATTATAGGCTTGGGGCACCATAGCCAGCATCCACACCTTATTCCTAATTCCTTCTCACAATTTATTATCTTTTTAGACCATGACTACATTTCCGAAAGTATTAATCGAAAGATGGTTACAGTTTATAATATAATTTCTGTTCTACTTTTCTCCCCACTACACACATCCCTTCTGCACCTGCCAAAAGACAACACTTTTTTGCTCAAAAAGGCAATGTGTTTGCATTTCTCAGGGCCTTGGTTCTTGTGGGTCTCTAAGCCTGAAACGACTTTCTCCATTTTTCAGTATTGAAAGCTCACTTATCTTTCAGTTCTCTCTCATTCCACATAACAGAAATAAGCTTCAGATTTCTGCTTTCAAAATGGGGCATATATCAATCTCTATATGGTGGTTATGAGGTTATTGACACTTTCTAATAAAATGCCTCCGTGTTCTCTAATGAATCACATCCTCTGTGGGTACCAGACCCTTCACTGTCCTCATCCCCTGATTGCGCACACATATGTAAATATCTTTATATGATGTATGCCCTGGAAGAAGACAAGTGTCATTTTAACTATACATGTATATAACTCACATTTCAAGGTTAGCAACTATGGGAACTTGAAAAACGTTAAAATGGGCTTGTACTAAAGACCCACAAGTCCCAGTATACATTCCTTGATGATGATGTGTGTATGTATGTATGTGTATATATATATATATATATATATATATATATATGTAGAGAGAGAGAGAGAGAGAGAGAGTAGTTAAATGTGTTTTTTAGTTTCTGAATTAATTTAGACTTTTTGCTTTTGCATATTTTTCTTACAGCCACAGAGCTCAGTAGTGAGCTGTTATATACCTAGTAGGGTCACTTCCAGTGCAATAGGTCACACATGCAAGGCTCCACTGAAACACTCTGGGAGCTGCTCTGTCTGTATTTGATCCCATGAGCAAAAGACTGAGACTGTTTAACATAAGGGCACTTTACAACAAGTGGGCTCCTACATTGCAAACATACTAATTATGGGACAGAGGAAGAGGATACTAATTAAAATAGGCTCCTCTAGTACTGATGCATATCATCTGAGCAGTATGTGAGAGAATAACACACACACATAAACATTTTGTTAGTGTGTTAACTCCCTTGGTACAATTTCAGTATTGTTAAAGTTAAACACTTCTTTAGTGAAGTGTTCTTACACATTTCCCAAGAAGAGGTGCAGAGTCTCTGGTTTTTACAATAGTAAGAACGTGGGATAGAAAAAGTATTAATCTCTGAAAAATCTTACCAAAAATTGTCTCATATTTTTCTGTTTTTGTATATTTATTCACACCTCTCTTTTCCCCTTCAGAGGATGTTGGTTTCTTCAAAATGTGTGTAAGAGCTAAACTTTTGCACTAGTAGTTTAGTGACCAGGCCATAAACCACACCCCATAAGTGGGGACCCTCATGATGCCATCTTTAGGTTGAAATCAGACGGCTCTGCTTTAGCCTGCTCTGGACTGGTCACACTAGAGTTACACACTGCCCGAACGGAGTTTCCTCCAATTGTATACAACTCTCACTTTTGCCACCAAACCCACGAGTTTAAAAACATATGGAAGGAGAACAAAGCAAAACCTTTCAAAGATCCATAGGCTTATTTTCTGAAACAAGAAAAAAGTGTGTGTGTGTGTGTGTGTGTGTGTGTGTGTGTGTGTGTGGTGTACATGATAGAGGTAAAATTCTTTCAGACCAGGGGTTTTCAAGTTCTCACATGTCTGGATGAAAGCTGCCCTAATTAGTATAAACCAGACTTTTGTATCATGGACACCCAAGTATAATGAGTCCTATTATGACAGATTGCAGTGGGTGAGCTACATGCTATTCAATGGTATTTCTGGAAAAAATAAACATGCTTCAATTTCTTCATTAGGGGATGGTTATTTATAGTGTGCAATATATATCTACCTCCACTATAACATTAAAGTTTTGACTGCTTTTTAACTATAAAATTTGATACTGTTTTGGCAGTCACACTATTCAAATGATAGCTGTACTACAGCTGTTATCAGTGAGAGAGATTTATAGCTTTCCTACATGGGTTAAAATATGTGCATATTTATGTTTAGTTTTAGTACCAGTGTCCTATATTTTAATGGCTTAAGGTGAGATAAAAAAAAGCATTTTAATAAAGAAATTATTTAATTCTGCAGATACAAATGACACACTTTATATGAAACTGCTTTAACTTTATATACATTCCATCTTTCCCTTTGGTGAAATAGTCCCATTATGAAAGATCACCTATTCTGTAAGTTTCCTGTAGTTTTGGAATTTCTTTTGGAACAAAACCACTGGTTAGAGAAAATGGAAGGCAGGGAAGAAGACAAGGCAGTAGAAGAGAGATGAGAAGAGGCGAGTTAGCAAAAAAACAGTTCAGTTTTCTTCTCTAGAACTCATTTCTCAGGAACGTTGTTCTATCTAAAACTTTAGATTCCACTTTAAGTCACATTGGAACAAAATAATATGCTATTTGATAGAAAATACAGAAAGTTTAAAAAATCCAACACTTGTCCCCTCTTATTCTTTGTCCTAATATTTTCCTGCACCAATGACCGAGTGGCAGATGGACAGAACTCAATGCCCTTGGCAGTTCGGGTCAGGTCTGATCAGCATCCAGATCTACTGGACACTGAGACAGAGCTGGAAATTGCATGAAGACAGGCTTTCTCAGAAAAGCTCCATTACTTGGTAGGCCCTGATACCCTGACAGGATTATCAGGAGAGTCTTCAGACTACTTGTGTATCTTATGATCTATTTTAGGCAATATAAAGATGTCTAATGTACTTTCAATAGCATTAATCATAGTCTTTAAATCAGGAAACTGGTTTGATCTGTTTTCAGTATCCCAAATCTCTGTATACTTACATGGAATTATACTTACACTGTCTCCTCAATTTATACTTCAGACTTTTCATATTAAAATATGCCTATAATTATTTTATCTACTAATACAACTTTGAAATTAGCAATGCAAGTCTCTTTACTTAGTGAAGTTTAAGAGAACGTGTTTTGATCTTTCATTCACCAGAGAAGTATCATATCGCTTTTAAACTTTCACCATATTCTTACTAAAATAAAGTGGCAGTTAAAAATTATTGAAGCAACAGGTCAGTAAATTTACCTGTACTTATAGAAACTTAAAAGATAAATCATCATTGTTTACTACTTTATTTTTCTGAGTAATTTTCTAGCAGCTTAGTTGATATTTTATATATATTTTAACATTGGAGGTATTCACTTCTGTACCCAAGTCTTACGTGTGGTTTGTTCTTTACTCTTCAGCCATATGCAAACCATATTTCCACTAAATCAAATTGCAACTCCTGAAAAGCTCATAGGTGCTTTTTTTTAAACAAAGTCCAAATTGCTGCCTTTATGAATTAAATAGAAAGACAGTTTGAGTAAATGAATTATTGTTCCTGTAATAATTGCCTGCAAGCCAAAAACACATGGAGACCATCTTCTGCAAGTATGGAAATAACTGAGTTTGCTAATAGCCTTTGCATTGTTTCATTATAAAGCAATGACAGCCAGATCAGTTCTCCTGCATGAGAACACATAGTATGTAAGAACTAAAATGATGGAATTAAACTCCTAAAATGTATGTCAGATTTGTTGCCTCTTAGGATGGGGGGGATATTTATTTCTAATATTTGGAAAATAAATGTCTCATTATGAAGATATTTACCAAGAATATGAGTAAAACTCCAACGTAAGATTCCTTTTAGCATTCATTCCACTATCCAGCTCCATGTCTTATCAAGATATCCTAGCACCTAATGTCAAACATTTTTTTTAAAATTAATAGATATCTTGGTGGGGTCCATTTTAAAGACTATGGACAAAAAAGTTCTGTTTTTCAGGTACTCTCTAAATAAATCTTGCATGTGTGGTATGTATGCTTATCATAATTTTCTTGATGTGAAAAAACTATAAAATGCAAAATATCACATATTTCTATTTCAAATTTTAATATCAAGCATTATAACTGACAGCACTTATCAGAAGTATGATAACTTCCTTGGAGTAATACAGATGAGAAAACTTCTGGTGAAGAGAAATTCAGTACGTAAATAAGATCATTAGTCCTTTTAGGTTATTTTTGTCAGGTGTTTGTATTTTATCCTAAAAATATTCCTGTCAACAAGTTAAATATAATGACATATTTGCTGCTGTGAATCTAACATGAAATCCGTGAAGTGATAAAAATTTCTTTTGAATTTGAATTTAATAATCTTAATACAAACTTGGTTTATAGTTATTTACTTGCTGAAGAACTGGCTAAAGGTGCTGCTGATATTAATTGATCGATTTCAGCCTAGAGTTTCTTCATTTACTTGACTCAATCCCGTTTGGACTGGATTCCCTGGTCATTGGATATTTACTTTTTAAAATTTATTTATTTATTTATTTATTTATTATTTATTTATTTATTAGACAGGGTCTCACTTTATAGTTCAGGCTGGCCCTGAGCTCACTATGTAGCCCAGGCAAGCCTCGAACTCAGCAATACTTCTGTCTCTGTCTCCCGAGTGCTGGGATTACAGGCGTGAGCCACCACGCCCGGCTGGATATTTACTTTCTAACAATTTGAGCAAATTAGCACTTATCCAATTTCAGTGTTTGAAGAGTTTGTAAACGCTCTTGGTGTACAATGGTCAGGAAAACATGAAGGGTTAAATTTTTACAAATGCACTTTCAGTTAGGTTGAGTCATCCTTTATAAATGTCACATTTTCTTTATCCATTCATCTTTTGATACACATAAACTACTGTTTCTGAACTGCATTAAGTTTCACTTATTGGCTTATCCAGCCCTTTGGCCTAAGAAACCCAGTTTCGAGCCCCTAATGTAGCAGACAACGCAACATGAATTCTTTTCAAACTAGACACTAACAAATATTGAGAAAACACTGATGGGACATACATGCTATATACATTATTTTAATTCTGGAGGACTTATGGTATATGGAGAGAATATACTACCAATGAACTCACACGTGTGTGTGTGTGCGCACACACACACACACACACACATCCTTGCATAGAAAAAACAAATCTAGACTATTACCAGAATAAGTAAATGCTTGATTACCATACTAAGGAAGATTTCAGTTTAGGAAGAGAGATTGAGAATGAAATAAGATCACAATTGTACAGTATATAGAATTCATGGCTAGAATAATGAATAGTTTGCCATAAAATTCAACTATGGTGCTTTTAAAGTTTTCTTTAAATAATTGCTTTTTTTCTGTATCATTCTGCAACTGGGACATGCCTGGAAGGGTCACTGGATCTTTAGGCAGCTCAAAAAAAAAAATTTGAGGTTGTAGGAATGTCTGATATCCTTTTACTTTCTCAGTGACATGGGGAACAAGGCTTAAAAAGCCCAATCCCTTGTCTACAGATTCACACAAAAAATCCCAGCAAGTTGCCAATAAGTTATTTAATGCAGAATGCTTGCTTACATGTTCATTGCCTTTGTGCAAGCTATATAACATATGCAGACTCACTAGTAACTGCCAGTGGTGGTGAGCTTACGGCACAAACCACAGCTGGCTGGTATTGAAAACTCTAGTAGGTTCGCCATCTATGAAACATGAGATTTACTGGGTTGTCTGACCACACCCTCCACACACTCAGGGGTTTTGCCACAAAGTGTTCATTTCTCAGCCCCTGATTAAGACAGACTGTCAGATCTGCCACAGAGGGCATGACACATACAGTTGGGAAAGACCTTGTTTAACTTTCTATAGTCTACACTCTCCAGCAACCTTTAAGTTTCTTAACCATCCATGTAAGCTAATTGTAAGGATTATATACAGGCCAGGTAACTCCTACTTCCCCAGTCCCTGGACTGTTCTACTGTCTTCATCATGTCTGCCTGGTAGGTGGTACTGTCTCACACTCATTTTCTTTTGAGCCATCAGCAATGTCAACAGGGTCTCTTATCATTGTCTTCACAGACTGTACTCAGAGGCAGAATTTCCCGTTCTCATCTGGAGCCATATCCCATGAGATACATCAGTTTCTAAAATGGGCTTCAGGATTGGAGACACATGTTCTGTCTTATATTTCTGAGGGTGTAGGTGATCTAGTCCTAAATGCATAAACGATGCTACTACTTGTTGCTAAGACTTCAATAGTCATCCTTCTACAAAGTGGGAGGCCCAGAACTTCTGTGGGTTCCTCCACTTTTGTGTGGACTCAGTTCCAGTGTCTGTTTGATACAGAACTTGGACACTGGATGGAAACCAGTGGATTGCTAATTCCACAGGAGGCCTCCAGTCCCAGTCAGTTCTCATCAGACAGGCAGCTTGACCTTGACCCTATTCAAAGGTAAAAAAAGCATCCAGAGGGCCACATTCAGAAGCAGATGATCTCTGACTTGATTACAATCATGGCTGCAGAGTAAATCCTCATCTTTGCCTTTGTGCCTGACTTCAAGCCTGACTCATCCTCCCACAACCATCTCCATAACTCTGGCAGGTAGGTGTTTGGCTTTGTGTTGATCTTAGCTTGATCCACTCTTGTACTTTACACCTCTATCCACATCTGCATACACGTGGCATTACTGGGCTTCCTCACTTGTCCCTTCCCCTTTTTTGTCTAAAATGTCCACGACACAGTCCAGATGTTATAGCATTGCCTGCTAGTCTACATTTCCCTTA
Source organism: Thryonomys swinderianus (assembly GCA_004025085.1). Lineage (NCBI taxonomy): Eukaryota > Metazoa > Chordata > Mammalia > Rodentia > Thryonomyidae > Thryonomys > Thryonomys swinderianus. Next base: position 150,778 of record PVIC010000040.1, read on the forward strand.
GGCTGTCCACCATAATATTCACTGCATTAATTCGGTGCCCATGTAGGGGTCCAGGATGGCCATAAGTGACTCAGAAGAGGAGGGGGGAATTTGGAGGCTGATGTCTCACATGCCTGCAGTGAAATGTTTCTGACTGAGGTCTTGGGTATTAAGGTGAAACTTTGCCTGTCACTTACCCCAGTCCCACGGGACCTGTTCAAGGTCACCAAATGATTGCCATTTGTTCACTGTTTGGGGCACATCCCTCCTGCACTGACCCACATTGTCTGAATTGCTATAAGAAGCGGGTTAAGCATGGAATGGGTCTTCTGTCCACAATTATGGCTGCTCAGCAGCTGCTGTCTAAGGAAGGAATGACCAGTGGTCAAGGCTAATGTCTCCATCTCCTACTCAGTACATGTACTATCATTCACAGTTTGGTGGTAAACTCAGTCATCTGGGCTGGACCCTTAGCCACGCAGCTGAGTTGGGCTGCTGCTGCTTCCTTTTCTGTATCATAATTAGGAAGGTTTTCCTGTATGGTATCAGTTCACTATCTTCAGCTTTCCAGTTGTCTGTGTCTGTGAGCTCTGTTATCTCATTAACATGCAATTCTCCTGGACATGGTTTATGAGGAACAGTGCCATCTTTTCTCCTTCTCTGATGGAGGGGTTTCATCTTAGCAAGCTAAGACGGCCCTAAGAACAGTAAAGAACACCCATCACCTGACACAAGCAGCAGTATCAACACTCCTCTTTTTCAGTATCTCTCCCACACTATGTAAAGCTTTCTCTATAGAAAGGAGCCTCACCAGCCTCTACCCATGCCTAAGGAGAGGCCCAGGCCTTAAGGAAACTGACCACTGAGTATCACCTCAATCTGAGATAGGAGATTAGGATGTGACAGACTGGCTGAGAAAACGGGTATAACCTGTTAATTGCAGAACTCCAGAACACTGTACAGAACACTTCTCAAAGCCTTACACATTGATTTCTTGCAAGAACTCAGTTTTCAGTAGGATGGCTTAGACCCGATGTCAGCCTGAGCAGTGGGAGATACAAAAGACAGTTACTATGGCGCTCTGAGTCTTTGTGATCTGTCTTGCCATGATCCACTCTCATGCTCTAGATTGTACTGTTCCTCGACTTTTATTTGGTCCGACTTGCTCTGCAGAGCATGTTTTTTTTCTCCACATTTAATAAATGTAAAACTTGCTACCTTTTGCACTTGTCTTGACAAATATTTTGTTCAGGATGGAGGAACACAGAAATCAACTCCAGGTGGAGACCCTGGTACCCTCAAGCTGGTAAAAATCCTTACCAGGGAAGGTGAAGTTCCACCCCAGGTTGTGGCAAATCCTGGCAAGTATAAAATTTTTCTTCTGCCTAGTCCAGGCTTGGAAGGTTCCCTGGAGATTATGGCAGCCTGAAGAAAAAGTGCAGAGCCAGGAGATTGCCTGTGATACCTTTAAACATTTCAGCAGCATGGGGAACAATGCTGAAAAACCTCAATGCCTTATAAACATTATCACACAAAGCCAGCAAATTGCTAAAAGGTTATATAACAGCTACTTGTTTACATGTTCATTGCACATGTGGAGCTACATAACATGTTTTGTTTTACTAGCAAGCAGAAGGCCTAGGTGAAAAGCCTGAGCCAGGCCATCTTGGGTATCTGAACACACATGTATGGAACAGAACACACAGAACAGCACTGATAAAATGATGATGACGTACATCCATCTCATACAGTTGCTGTACAAAAGAAAACAATTAGGAGCATACCACTCTTGTCTAATATTGGGTTCAAGCATGTATCAGCCTCTTATTGGTTGTGTTATATTAGGCAAATACCTTATTGTCTGTTCTTCAGTTACATTAGCAATGAAATGAGAACAATGACCTTTGTTGCTTTTTTGTTGAGACAGTGACTCCCTGTGATGTCCAGGCTGGACTCAAAGTCCAGCAATCCTCCTGCCGTAGCCTCCTGGGTGTCTGGGATTACAGGTGCATTCCACTGTGCCTGGAATTATTGCTGGTATCAGTCAAAATTATATTAGTAAACATAAGAGATTAGAAAGCTCCCAAGCTCATAATGGTTCAATGGATATTATTTACTGTAAATGTTATTATTATCAGTCTTATTGAAATGACCTAGGATAATGTGTCAATAAGGCATGCTCCTTGAAACTATCTAATATCTATGGAACTGGCCCTTGAGAACCTACTGTTTCTGAAGTTCCTGCATGAGTCTGAGTACCAGCAGTCTGGGAACCACACTGGTCACCTTAAGGTAAGTCACCAATTGAAAGAGCCCTGATTCTGATTCCCTGTCTTACATCATCAGGGCACATCTGTATGCACAGACAGCACCCATACCAATTAAATCTAAATACTGGAGGAGTGTCTCCAGTATCAATATTTTAAAAACTTTCCACAAGGTAGCAGTGTGTAAACAGAGTACCTCAGATCTAGTTTTAAATCCCACATTCTAACATTTCTTTAAAAATGCCTCTAAGGTTTTAGATGATAGCAAATTGACATAAAAATAGCACATTAAGAGGAGCATTGTGAAAAGGGTGCTTAAATGACCCAGTGTTATCTTTCACTGCCCTTCTTTATATGGATGAATAAAGACAGATAGTAGTTAATTGCTCTTCAGCTAGATCAAGGTCAGTCTTTTGTACTGAAGTCTTAGAAGTAGGTTAAACAGGAAGGTATTATTTGTATCATTGCACTTAACCTTGACTTGGGTCATTTAATGCAGTTTCCTAAACAGTTGCTCACCAGAATCACCTGGAGAGTAATTTAAAATAGTATTTCTTAGCCTTGCCTCAAAAGCTTTGGATTTGGTGGGCTTAGAAAGGGGCTCAGAAAAATTGAGTTATTTGAAAACCAGATAATCCTAGCAATATCATTATCATTTGCTATATGCAGTGAATCAAGGTACTAATTGTAGAAAACTGATACTAATAATAATCACAAAATATTAACATCATGAAATAAAAAGGGTAATTTAATGTTTCCATTTTACCATGTAGTTTGCTAAACAGAAGTGTCTGGCCATGACTTACCTAGAAAAAGACTTCTTCCTATTCCCTGTTAGCTACTTGTTAGCCAATGGAATCAAATAATGAATGACTTGTTAATGTCACAGATAACTAGGTTTTTACTGAGTAATTTCTAGGCACTTTAATAGATAATTAATCCTAACAATCTTTGGAATAAGAAATATTATCTGTACTTTATAAACTAGGAACAAGAGGCCTCAAATGGTCAAATAACTTAATCACAATCATGCAGCAGGTAAAATAATGAGACCTCAATTAGAGCCAGTTCTATGCATTTTCAAACCTAGATTCATGCAGCGGATGAGCATCAGAATTTCAGGGAATTCTGGCAAGAAGTGGTGGCAGGAAAAACAACCCAAGCAGGAGGCAAACATCTTGATAAGCACTTACTCTGAGAAATGTACTCGTTTGTTTTCCATTGAAAAACAACATATCTGAAGCTGGGTGACTTTAAAGAGTTTATTTAGTCCACTGAGTGTTTTTAATTTTTATTTTTATTTTAGGAATCAAGGATCAAAGTTGGGCCCTTGTGCTTTCAAGGGAGGCATGGTACAACTTGAGCTAAATCCCCAGCCTGAACTCACAGTTCTACAGGCCCATAGGACACAACTGTTGATAAGCTTTCTCTTCGCAACATCTTTGAGTGATTCAGGGTATCACATGGCAGCCCTTGTGTTGTCAATTATAACAGCAATGATTCTTGTCTCTCAGAACACATAGGCGTGTTTCTTCTCTTTGTCCCCTTTCCTCCTTAAATTGTCAGTATTTCCATCATGGTGGATCCATCCCAATAACTTTAACCTTACTAATTACCTTCCAGCTGTTCCCCTTCTAAACACTCCTGTCAGGTTAAGTTTCCATTTTCTCAATGTTCACAATGGGTATTAAATTTGTACACATGAAACCTTGGGGAACACACTCGAACCATATCCAAACCACAGCAGGAAATCAATTTTAAAAATTATTTCTGTATTGCTAACAAACTATGAGATATAATAAAATAGTTATTTTTCTAGATAGTTGGAACTGAGAAGCTTTTAATCCAAGCTTTCCTAAAGAGTGGGATGACCACATTAAACTAAGAAAAGGCTCTGTAATGCGGAGATATGATTGTATTTTTTTTTTTTTTTTTGAAACAGGGTCTCACTTTGTGGTTCAGGCTGGCCCTGAGCTCACAATGGAGCCCAGGCAAACCTTGAACACAACAGTTCTCCTGTTTCTGCCTCCTGAGTGCTGGGATCACAGGTGTGAGCTACCACTTCTGGCACTGTGGTATGTGGTATTGATTGCTGGTGGGCGTGAGTCTCCACGCCCAGCATTGTATGTGGTTACTGGGGATTGAACTCAGGACCTTGTGCTTGCAAGGCAGGCACCACAACCACTGAGCTAACCCTCCGGCCCGATCTGATTGTATTTTAATAAGGTACTTCAAATGACCACTGAATAGTCCTTAAGAAACAGTTATTTAAAACCCTCAAACAAATTTGTCATCAACCTAAGAAAACACAAGACAGAAGTGATCAAGACCTATTATGTTACTAGAATCATAATAATATAAAACAATTTTCTGCTAACAATGAAATTCAAAGGGCAAAATATTTTCAGAGTGAAACTAGAAGAATTGATCCATATATACATACACACATATGTAAATATATATGTGTGTGTGTGTGTATATATATATATATATATATATATATATATATAATATTTGCTACTTTGTACAGTGAGAATTTAATTTAGGACATACTTTGTGGCATTAGGATAAATATATTGTTGTGTATCAGATATCCTTCCTTTGTGCCTCAGTATTGGCTTGTTAATTCAAATATCATTGTCAACCTTTTTGTTTCTACCTTGTACTTAGTCCTGATAATTTTTATCTATGTCTAGCTCAGAATCTGACATTTTCTGGGTTCTCAATGAGTGTTTGTTGGAAGAATGAAATTGATAGAATTAATGGAAAGAAGAGATTGGAATCATGGAAATAAATTATGATACTTCTAGTCAAGTCATTTACCTATATGAATGGAATTATTTGAGACTTGCTTCTAATTGTTCAGCAACTCATGGAATTATTATACTACCATAATCCCTCTATCCATCAAAATAGTATTCAACTATATTTAGTATATGGAAATTATGGAAAAGCCTGAAAATACTTTTAGTTAAAAAAAAAAAAAAAAACCTTATCCCTTACTCTGATTTTGACCAAAGGTCAAAAGACATGCCAAAGAAAACTCTAAAACTGGAGCCACGATAAACAGTTTAAAAAGAAAAATCCATAGTTTTGCATTAAAGCACAGCATTTGTTTGATAGACTGAAAATTAAGAACAAGAAGCAACAGTGGCATATGATATATTAAAAAAGATTTTAAAATGTATTCTTCCACCAAATGGTGTAGATTAAAGTAAGCTGTCAAACTGACAGCACAATAATGCCATCTTCACAGTAGCACACACTGTAATACAGTGAAAATTATATCAATGTTATAAAGAAATTAAAGATGAAATCTGAGGGAAAATTGCTTGAAATGCTATTTTTTGCAATTTTAGAATCATCATTACTTTCTAGAATCCACTCCAAACATAACCACAAGAATAACCATAATAAATCATGGTAATTTATATCACAGTTTATTTTGGGGAAATAAAATCAGATACACTTCATATTACTCAAACTATAATTATTTTCATTAAACTATAAAATTGCTTACAGCAGATTTACTCTAAACACATAAAATCATATCCTTAACAATGAGCACAACTAGACCATAAGTGTTCAAAATAACCGAAGTCAAGTGTAAAATAGCAGTCCTTGATTTATACTTTTTAATTATATATCTTTGTAGACACAATCAATGTACTTTTGTCGGTTTATAATATGTTCCTTTTTATTTTGTTGAAACATCCGACAGGCCTATTCAATCTTTATCCTTTTGATTAAAAGGTAGTGTCAAAAGAAATTTATGAAAATGATGTCAGGTGCCTATTAACACACACTCCCTAGTTGCTGGTGTCTGTCAAGAGTACAGATCATTCTAGAAGTGAAGGATCTGGAGGGGGTGGGGTAATGGTTTTGTGCTTTATAAAATAGGAGGTGATAAGAAGGGTGGTCAAATAATAGGGGTAGGGTAGGAAGACCTAAAATATTATTCTGGTAGTGATATATTTCATACTAAATTATAGTAAAAACAGAATATTGAAGCTTGTATGGTGGAACTGTACACTTTCCACTGTTCTTATTTTTCCAAATAAATATTTAAAAGACATCTCAGTGGATTTATATTTTCACTGCTGTCTTTTCCAATCCAAGAGATGTTTATCTTTGAACACTTTACAGTACTCTGTGATATCGAAGAATTTTACTTAACTCATGTAGAACTAAAATCTGTGTATTATTTCAACAGTTATCAGAGATCTTCAGAGAACTTTTAAGTATCAACATTGTTAATGTATATCTATTGATATCTTAATTCAGCTTATCAGAATATAAACACAAGATTCCTTAGAAACATAAAATATTCAGGTAATCTGAATAAATTGGAAAGAAAAATTTAACATTTTAATGCTTATAAATTTGACTAAGTATTTTTAATGATCTTTTTGTCGTTAAATTTCTATGAACACATTCTCAACACATTATCATTTTTCTAGTAGAATTTATTTGGCTTGCTTCTCCTATGTTTTAAAATTCACCTTCAAATTTCAAATTCCAAATTTGCTGGTTTCTTTTTTTAATTGAATTCTTTATTGGTACAATTTATATACATCTCACAATAACATATACCATTGGGGAATTTGTACCAGTATATGACACAAGTTAATTCTCATTTTTACCCATATCCCTACCCACCCACACCTCCTCACCCACTTTATACATAATCTTTTATTTTCTTTCTGAATCATGTTTATTCCTTCCCCTCATTACATTTCCACACCAAATTTCCAATGGAAATTTCCCACTCTATAAAAGCTGTCATGTGCATCTACAGGTGTTCATGTCAAAGAGAAGATTGGTATTTGCCTATCTGTGATCTATTGATTTCACTTATTAGTATATCCTCCAGGTGTCTCCGTTTGCACCTAAATGGATCATCTTGTCATTCCTTATAGCAGAGTAATACTCCATTTTATTAAAAAAAAACTCATCTTCTTTATCCACTCTCCAGTTGATGGATATTTGGGTTGTTTCCAAGATTGCTCTATCACAAACTGAGCTGCTATGAACAAAGGTGTACATCTGTCTTTCCAATGTGATTTTTTAAAATTCCTTTGGGTATATTCCTAGCAGGGGGATAGCAGGGTCAAATGGGACCCCTAGTCCTAGTTTTCTGAGAAATCGCCACACAGATATCCACAATGGTTGCACAAGTCTGCAATCCCACCAACAGTGGAGAAGGGTTCCTTTCTCCCCAAGCCATGCCAGCATTTATTGTTGGTTGATTTTGTGATGGAGGCCATTCTTTGTGTAGTGAGATGAAACCTCAGTGTTATTGTCATTAGCCATAGCAATCAGGCAGGACAAAGATATAAAAGGGATAAAGATAGGAAAGGAACAAGTTAAACTGTCATTATTTGCTGATGATATGATACTCTATCTAGAGGATCCTAAAAACTCAACCAAAAGACTGCTAGACTTAGCTACCAAATTTGGTAGTGTTGCTGGATACAGGGTCAATGCCCAAAAATCTAAAGCCTTTGTCAACACAAACAACAGATTCAGTGAAAGAGAAATTGGGAGTCAATCCCTTTCACAGTAGCACCCAAAAAATTGAAATATCTAGGAATCAACCTAACAAAGGAAGTGAAAGACCTCTACTCTGAAAACTATAGGACTCTGAAAACTGAGATAGAAGAGGAAACTAGAAAGTGGAAAGATATCCCTTGTTCCTGGGTAGGGAGAATGAAAATCATCAAAATGGCTATACTCCCACAACTACTATACAGATTCAATGCAATTCCAATTGAAATCCCAATGCTATACTTCACAGAGCTAGAGAAAATAATACAGAAATTCATCTGGAAACACAAGAAACCTAGAATAGCAAAAGCAATTCTAAGCTACCATGACATGGGGTATTACAATCCCCAATTTAAAACACTACTATAAAGCCGCTGTAATAAAAACTGCATGGTACTGGCAAAGTAACAGACCTGAGGACCAGTGGAATAGATTAGAAGACACAGAAACAACTCCGGATACACTAAGCCACCTTATCTTTGACAAAGGAGGCAAACATCCCCAATGGAAGAAAGACAGCCTCTTTAACAAATGTTGGTGGAAAAACTGGGCTTTAACCTGCCAAAAGCTAAAGCTAGACCTATCTCTTTCACCATGCACAAAACTAAACTCACAGTGGATACGAGACTTAAATATTAAAACAGAAACAATAAGCCTGCTGGAAAACAGGCTAGGTAAAACTCTTGGAGACATTGGCTTAGGCAGAGACTTTATGAATAAAACCTCTATAGCACAAGAACTAGCAGAAAGAATCAACAAATGGGATTTCATTCTACTGAAAAGCTTCTGCACAGCAAAAGAAGTCACTGGCACTGCTAAAAGACAACCAACAACATGGGAAAAAATCTTTACTAGCTGTTTATCAGACAAAAAGCTATTATCTACAATATATAAAGAATTTAAACAGATCAGCCTCCCCAAGTTTAAAGACCCAATTGAAAAATGGGCATCTGAAATGAACAGACACTTCTCAGAGGCAGAAGTTAAAGCAGCCAAGAAGCATATGAAGAAATGTTCATCACTGGTCTTTCAAGAGATGCAAATGGCTGATTTCTTTATAGATACTACCCAAATCCTGATCACTGTGGCTTTAGGCCAACTTTTGAAGATACATAATTGTGGAAATAAAAGCCCAGTTTTCTTGTTCAAATTCAGGAAGAGAAGTGTCTCTCATTTCCAAACACCATACAAAAATCCTGAGTTTACTATCATTGGACCAATTTTGACCACCTGCCCCAATGAAAGAGTCCCTGTGACCAGTGTTGTCTGTATCAATGAATTGCTTAGTCTAGGTTATATGAAACCCTTTGAGCTCAACCTGTGACAAACAAAGACAGTCAAATCAGTTACACTGCTCGGTCCAGACTAAACCCAGACTCATCCCCAAGAAATGCAATCTGCACTTCTGGCTCTCACATCTGCACAGTGGGAGATTCTGAGTTGTAGGCACAATGAAGGGAAAAATTATTTGAACATTTTATTTCAGAATCTACAACAAATATCTTGAATTAAAATGAAGATTTAATTTACTCATATTAAAACATTCAACTTTATATTGATTTGAAAACAATCCAACATTTAGTGGCAAATAAAATATTTCCTAGAGAAATTCTTATTCAAGCAGTAAACATTGAATTTTGACTCTTTTTCTAAGAATACTTCTTATTGCTCTGTATTTTGATATATATACCCTGATTTTTTATTCCAATGAGGATTAGTTTATTAAATATTTTAAAATCATTAATAAATCTATTTGTTTTGGGATCAAGTTATGTTTCTTATTTAAAGCTACTGTCACCAATGAATTTTTTTTTTTTTTGAGACAGGGTCTTGCTTTGTAGTTCAGGCTGGCCCTGAGCTCACTATGTAGCCCAGGCAAACCTCGAACTCAGCAATCCTCCTGTCTCTGCTTCCTGAGTGCTGGGATGACAGACGTGAGCCACCATGCCCAGCACCAATGAATTTTTATAATGGAGTTGAAACTATATATTTACATATGCATTATGTATAAACAGTTTACATATACATATGTGAAACTATAACTCATATGTAAATTAAACTCACTATAGCTTAATATTGTAAGATAGAAAAATTTCAATCACTGAAAGTAGTGGTGAGGAAATCTCCAAAAGTTGGATTGCTTAGTATCAATAAGAATAGTAGTACATTAGATAAATTTAGTGTACCTTTGGAAGCAATTTTATAATATATGTAGAATGTAGGTTATTTTGACAGTTTAGATTTTATTCCACATACCATAATAATAGTTTTACTTTATCATACATTATTTTTCTTAATTTATATTCATGACTTTAAGGTGAGGGATTGCAGGTAATTTTGTCTTGTAAAATAAAAAGGATCAATCAGTCTTGATCATGACTAACTTTCTAATTGTACGCATAAGTTCGTATCAGTTTATTATGCTTGCCAAGTCTCAGATAATCTAGATGTAGAGATCCTCAAGTAATTTTGATATTTGAGTATTTGTGTTATAGCTCTTGTGATTTCAAAGATTTTTTAACAACTACATTTGCATTGTAGTATATAAACTTGATTAGAGTAAGAAAGGTACCATAAGAATAAAATTTTGTTTTTTGCTCCTTCTCTATCCCTTTAATCTCAATCCTCCATAAAATAAAGGTAGTAATCCTACATGGTTGGGGTCTGATTTAAAAAACAAAGAAAACAGATATTTTCATGTATTTGAGGAAAAATAGAATAGTTCAATCTAAAAATTTTCAAATGTACCTCCTAATAAGCATACCTTACACAGAACTGAACTATAGTTGATAAGAGTGACTATAGAGTGATGATGTAGACATCAAGTGAGTGGGATAGTGTACATATTTTATGTCAATGTGGTAACATATAATTAATGTTATCATGTGGTCACCTGCATGTGTACTTTAAACTCTTTTTGCAAGTGAAAAAGAAGAGAATCTATTCCCTTTCATACCCAAAAGGAGCAGAACTTTAGTTGGTTTTATGTTTAATTTAAATCATACTTTCAAACCAAGTGCTAAGAAGCCAGTATTCTTTAATCCCTTAGCTGGACCTCTCTTGTCTCTACATTTTGGATGTTATGCTTAGGCTTCATTGTACAGGAAACAAACTGGCACCCTCATCCATAATCTCATTGCTACACAACTCCATACTGAAATATGGTATCACATATCTGCATATAGTTACAAGAGTCCCTGGGCTGAGATTGATTCTGATTCCATAAGCTTTAGTCATGAGTCAATCTGTTAACCAGTGGCCATAGCCACAGAGTACATACTCATTTAACACTGGGTCATGCCATCATTGGTTTCTACCCAAGACTATCACTCAGAGTACTTACAGTGCAAAGTTCCTAAAGTGAAAATAGAAATTATTTCTGAAAGAATAAGTAAATGGTAAGAAGGAAAATGTTTGCTATTAAATCCTGCTTGAGAATTCTGGGATACCCAATTCAGGGTGTTTTTGGAATGCTCAGTAAGGACAGCTTATGCAGCAACCCTTACAAAGTAGAGTAAGTATTTTATATTCTCAGTACATTTTAATGGATATAATTTTACAAAATTTACTTATCCATCTCATTTATAAGTTCAGCTATGACCAATGTCAGAGTTGTTTCCAAAGTGAAAACCATCCTCATAGAAAAAAGATTTATTTGCATTACAAGTATTTACAAAAAGTGTACTGGATTTTTTAAAGGTAAATTCTGAAGGTTAGGGTTTAAAAATATCTCAGGAAGCATCAGTATCATTGCCATAAGTGTTTAATATTTCTAGTAAACAGATTTGAAAGAGAACAAACTCATTTGCAGTTACAAAATCTGGTCTTTGTGGGTACTAAATATCCCTGTGCAGAAATGTAGTTGTAGCTACAGATTTTGGAGCTTTACTACCTGGATATTAATTTCAGGTTAGCCACTGTGTGGTGCTGAAAAAGTTCTTTCTGTTTCAAAGGTTTCGCTGAAAAACTAATAATGATGATGAAAATTATATATATTCCACGGATATTCTTCACAGTAGGAAATGAAAAAAATAGTTCATCACATTTTTATTCTTTTTCCTATATTCATAGATTTTTCCTTCTGCTTTAATTAGCTAGCTTTTCAGTTTTCTTTAATCATTCCTTCCCTTCTTTTATGCCTTTCTTCCCTCTTTCCTTTTTCCCATCTTCCCTTCCCGCCTCCTTCCTTCTTTCCTAGCCCGCCCCCTACCCCACTCTCCTCATCCTCCAACCTCTGTACTGTTGCTGTGAGATGAACACAGCTCCTTTTATTTTGTTATTTTAAGACAGGGTCTTGCTAACTCGCCAGGCTGCTCAGCCTTATGGCAAACCTTGCATCCTTCCACTACAACATCCCATAGAGCTGGAATTGCAAATGTGTACCACCAGAAGTAGCTGTTAGCTTCTCCTTGCAGTAACAAAACACCTGAGAAAAACAAGTTAGAGGAGAAAAGACTTCCTTGTCTCACAATCTAAGAGCATTCAGCCTGTAGTTGCCTGGCTGAATTGTGCCTGGTCTGCAGTAAGGGACAGAATCACGGCTGAGAGGCCCAGGTGGAGACAGTGAAGCTCACAGTCCCTGGGAAGCATATAGCCACGAAAGGAGAGAGGCCGCATCCCGATAACCCTTCAAGAATTTCCCTCCTTTTAAACCTGCTTTCTGCAGCTTGTCTTCATCTTTACAGTTTCCACTATCTCCCGGTAGCTGCCTCCACCTGAGAACCAAGTGAGAGCATGTGAGCATTCTGGGGCACCAGATCCAAACGCTACAGTCTTCTGCTAGAGAGAATTTGACTTAGGTATAATTTAAATCAATAAGCCCAGCAGAATATCATGATGTATCAAATAACTGTAGTTTAAAGAGACTTTTTATCACACTATGCTCCCTTCTAGGATACAGAGATAAAGTTGTTTCTAATGTAACTGGGATTATTCTCTCTATATTAATTTTTCTATGATGCATATGATTTGTTTTTCATTTATGCTCTTTTTATCCTTTCTTCAGTGCTTTTTTTTTTTTTTACCTTCTTAAATGCTAATTTCTCTATTTGGTTTGTTTTTTTTGTTTATATCAGGTAAAGCCTATGAAATAAGACTAATTTCGTTTTTTAAATTTGAATCTTTTTTTTTTTTTTTTGAAACAGGATCCTTTGTAGTTCACGCTGGCCCTGAGTTCACTATGTAGCCCAGGAAAGCCTTGAACTCAGCAATCCTCCTGTCTCTGCCTCCCGAGTGCTGGGATTACAGGTGTGAGCCACCACTCCCAGCACTGTGGTATGTGGTATTGATTGCTGGTGGACATGAGTCACCACGCCCAGCATTGTATGTGGTTACCAGAATCGAACTCAGGACCTTGTGCTTGCGAGGCAGGTGCTGGAACCACTGAGCTAAATCTCCGGCCCCTAAATTTGAGTCTTAATTGGTACTTTATATGTACACACACAATATTGAGAATTTGTACCAGCATATGACACAATTTAATCTCACTTTTTCCCATCCTCCACCTAGCCTACACCTCCTGCCCCTATATACATAAGTTTTATTTCCCTTTTTTATTGCCATCACATTTTTTCTTTCCTTTGTTACTTACCCCACACCCCATTTTCTTTCAAATATTTTCTATTTCACAATATCTACCATGTATTCTAGAGCTCATTTACATCTTCAGTTTCTCATTCAGAGAAAATATGCAATATTTATAGATCTGTGACTGATTTATTTCACTTATGAGTATGTTCTAACTGATATTATGACATGACTGGAAATATAAGGAAGACATTCCCTGTAAAAGACACACTTCATATCAATAAGGAGAACTAGGTGATACTATACTAACAACCCTTAAATCTCAGTGGCTTAAAATAACAAGGTTTCTTTTTTCATTCATGACCAGCATGAATTACAAAATGCATAGAGCTCTGTTCTTTGTGATCATCACCAGAATAAGAGAGTAGCACTATCCAGAAAACTCTGGTAATTGTGGCAAGAAGATAACACATTACACACCATGCACGGGTGGCTACAGTTTCCATGTGTATTGTTCTTTCAGTTTATAAAGTAAGTAACGTGGTCAAACCTAAGATGACAGAGAAGTTTACCTTCGCCCTAGAGAGTGACCTGAAATACAGTAAAAATGATGGCTTGTTTCCTATGAAAGCAAAATAATTATCCAAAAATCTAAGGAAAGAGTGCTTTTTAACATTAAGACTATACATATAAGTAAAGCATAGAAGATGATTTTGTAATTTAAGTGCTAGCATTGCCTAGCTCAGAGAAACTATCATCTCTATCACATAGATTCTTGAATAAAATTCCATCTCCATAGAAACTGGAGCCTCCTTGTAGCCTTTTTGTCACTGCCTTCCTACACAAATATTATTGTAAAACAGTACTGAATGAACTTCTGCTGCTTCAGAATCTTGTATGGAAAGCTAAAACCAAGGAGAATACACAAGTAGATCCACATTCCCAAAGGGGAAAAAAAAAAAAAATCCTTCTTATTCAGCTGAAGTAAAGCAGAAAAGTATCTGAATGCACTCGGAGTTGAGAGCTGCAAGCAAAGAGAGAGAATTTTGACTTATTTTCTCTGCCTTCTTCTAAGCTTACTGAGAAGGACAAGAAAATTACCTATAGACATTCTCAGAAGGGAAAACTGGCACCTTCCTTCAGTGATGAAAGCTTGCTGAGCTGTGGGAGTTCAATGAGCCCACACTGGTACAAAGCATCTCATGGAGTTTGCTCAGTTATGCAAACACAGGAGCCAGTTCTTCTGCTCCGTGGCTGGGAAATAGTTGGAGCATCTAGGCCATTAGACAAAGAGCCCTAGAAGTAAGACAGCCTCCACCGTTGGTGTTTTTCATAACAAGGATATGTGGCTGTTCCACAGTTCAAGGAGAGACCTCAGAGACCTCGTATGTCATGGGAACTGCACCCCCAAGAAACCGTTGGGCTGACAGCCAGTGACAGAAAATGAGAGAGGAGAGGAGAGGTCAGCCACAGAACGCATTGTCCATCTCCAGGAGCCTCTGGGATCTGGGGGCTCTGAGGAGCCTATAAAAAGGATCAAATTTGGATGACTGCCACCCAGACTTTCACTTCACTCTTATCGCCTCTGAGAGCCCACCAATGTTGATACCCAAGGGAAACCCAGAAATAGAAGAGAGACTAAGAGAGTCAAAGAGGAAAAAAAGAGTAAGTACAGCAAGTCATGATCCTCTTTGCAGGAACCAAGGCGCAAGCCAAGTAAGAGATAGGGAAGTACTTTATTTCTATATTAAATCACTAGAGCCAAACTGAGTTTTAATATTGAAAGAATCAGTTGCCATAAGACTTATTTCAAAGGACAAAGAAAGGAAAGATTATGTAGAGAAATTAATAGAAAAACTAAAGAATTTTTATGTTCAGGCCACATGAAAACATTTTCCATCTCTTAGGTCATTCTTTCTCCCACAATATTTGAAAATATGGTACTAGGCTTAGTGACAAGATAGAGCCAGGCTTGGCATGATAGGCACTGGACTGACCTACAGGAAAAGAAGCCACACTCAAAGTGATCTTATGTGGGATCCAGGGGAAGGGAACATAACTAGGACCTTTAGATTTAGGTTCTAGTCTCCTGTGAGTCGACGGCACACAGTGAAATAATATCTAGATAGAAGTGAGGATCAGAGAAACTGAGCTTTGGCCTGATCCATGCTACTCTAGGTAACAAAGGACACCAGGCCCCAGCCTGTAACTACTTTTATTCAGCAGCTCTCCATTAAAAAAAATGTAACACAGATTCAGAAGGCAGGATAAACACCGGCAATGGAGCAGTTCCACCTTGAAGTATCACAGCATGTGGGATGGCCAGAGTCCTTGTTCTCCAGGGTGAAGGTGAGCTGAATGTAGGCAACCAGGAAGAGTGCTCCAATTATTCCTTCCAAACAGGATTCTTTTGCAACATAGTTAAGTCCAAAGTCTGTCTGCAGGAAGGCCTGGTCAGTTTTGACCTTCTAATTATTTCTCCTAAACAGGATTGTTCCCAACAACCTTATATTCCATGTCTAGGCACAGGCCTTGGATTGAAAGCCTCATAGCCCAGTCCAGGTGTCAGTGTAAAGGGGAGAGAGACAGAGTTCAAGCAGAGAGCAGTAAGATGAGAAATAAGTATACTGTCTCTGCCAGATTCAAAAGAGAAGAAAGGAAGTAGGTCATAGATTTCTGGGTATTGGAGCATTGTTAAAGGCATATCTTATATTAAGTCCAAAAGCCTTAACTGTTAGGGTGTTGAGCCATCTTAGATACAACCCTCTCCTATTTCTGCCTTTGAAATTATACCTATTTTTCTGGGACAGTTATAGCAACACTACTGCATCATATGCTTAGCTACTTCTTCCCATTTTTCCAAACTGGAAATCATATCCTTGCTTCTGTACTTTAATAGAGAGTTGATGTGTACACTCACTTATGGTTGGGTCCTTATGTCTCCCATAATGTGAAAATCAGAGAAATTACCATTTACTTATACACAGGAAGTATTTGGTGGTTGCATATTGCTGTGAAAGTAAATTCACAACTTAGAATAACTTTAAGCATAATTTTTAAATTGGAAAGAAAGTTGTAAAAGAAGTCAACATTGATAAGTGGTATTTGTTAAGCAATCACATTTACATATTGATTTGATAAGCAATCTTCCCAACAAGTGAAATAAATAGCACTCAACTTGCTGAGAATAACTTAGTTATGATTTTTGGGAGGTCCAGAAATGAATCAACTAGAAATACATGTAGAATGTGGTTAAATTAAGAAAATAATTAACCAGAGAAGTGGTGTCTACGATAGAGGCCAACAATTAAGGGAAGATAAGAAGACAGTAGTAGTAAAATAATGGCTAGCTTAAGTATTACAGAAGATATCACTATTGTCTCTTTGGAACTACTTCCACAAAATAACATTAAACTTCTAAGTAGAAGACACATTCATCTTCATTTTCTAACATTCTTATTGAGAATGTTGAATTTAAACATATCACTCAATTGCTTCTTTTCCTTATTCTTTTTTTCTTTTTATTGAGAAAATTTAGATTATTAGGCTTCACTGGTGGACTAGAATTTTTTGAGTAAAAATGCTTTCCCTCAAATGCTTATTCAGAATTACAAGAAATATTCAGATTCGTATTTTGTAATGGAAATACTTACTTTTCCAGAGTAAAACATACTTTCCAATGAATTTTCTCAGTCAGTGATTAAAAAAAAAACAAGAATAATATGAAGGTCACTGTAATTCCTATGGTGAAGATATGGACCTAGAGACACAGAAAGTTCAGGGACATGATTTAGCCTATTTAGCATCTGTACTATCCTATACTTCAGGATTCATTCTGTCTGCTGGAATTTCATGAAATTTTTGTGAACTTTCCCTTTTAGCTATGCATTGTTATAAGAGGTCAAATCTTAGGGACTTAGTGTTCTAAAATGGAAACCAATACCTTATAAATATATTTATTTTTATAAATATTTTTATATAATGTATATATCTATATTTATATATAAAATATAAATGCATGTATAAATAAATGTATCATAAAATATATTATTTACTATATTTTATATGTAATATATTATATATAGTTATATATAAGTATATTTATATTTACATTTTCTCTGCATATGCAAAGAATCATATAAGGTACAAAACAGCTAATACCTGTGGCTACTACTAAATAGTCTTTAAAATTAAGATGTTGAGAATGATGATAATAGAAATGAAAGTACCATACTAACTTATTCTGAAGTATCTTTGTCCTGGAAGGTACTAAATTTGGTGCACTGGGTCTTTCATGCCGTAAAATGTTCATTCCATTGCCAGATTTATGTAGTTATCTGAGTATAAGATAAAAATTATAAAATATCTCCTATGAAATTATGGCCATGAGCTTCAATTTTCTCAGACTCTGAGGATGGGGAAGTTTAAAGTCTTTAGAGCAGGAGCACGGCTGTAGGAGTCAATGTACTTTCTCCAAAACAATCATTTAACTGTTTTGGTTTTGATCAGCTACCATCAAAACACATGCCCCCCTGTGCACATTCTTTAAAAATAAAATAGCACCCCCCAGCTTTATGAAATCAAGCACAGTAGATTAATATTTGTTCTTAAGGCAATTGGAGGATGGCAGTGTTCAAATCATCACAAATATTTTTATAAACAGGACAATGGCATTGGCTACATCATTTGATCTTTATATGAAGGGCAAAATTAATGTCATATGCTCGACCCAATGGAACACTGGAAATAAGTTTCTATAAAACCTGACTAAGAGTAATGTGTCCTCCTGCTTTCATGTTCTCTTCAGGTATGTCAAGATTTTCTCGTAAACTCCTAACTCCCTGAGTACTGCAGAGATCAGGATAGATTAGCCATTTAGACAGTTAGAGATATTTTTGTTTTACTTGAAAAGCCTAAAAGGGCACAAATCTGAACAAAGTATCATTATTTTGAGAAGGGAAAACTACCTCCTCCTACTCCCAATCCCATACACTTTCTCTGATTGAATAAAATCATAGAAATTTCAGGAAACTGTATTACAGCATGAGTCCTTGGGGTTGGCCAGATTTAACTCTGGCAAGTGCCTACCACTCCCAGTCTTGGTTACTTTGCATTTATTCTTCTCCTTGTGATGCTTCTCTATTTGTGGCTTGTTGCTTTGTTACAGTATTAAATGATCACAGGTATTTCCACAGATTATCCATTTTCACCTTCAGCTTTTATCTCACCAGCTCACCCCAAGACAAACCAGAGGAGTAGCATGTTCCTAAAATGCATCAGCAAAGATTCAAGTGCAGCTGTTAGTTCTGCATCTGCTTCTGGGAAAAAGCCAATTCAGTGAGGAATCATTCCTACATGTAATAGAGATGAGAGGGGATGTAGAAGGTTACTGAGGAATTTAGACATTCAAAAGGAGGTTATGCACCTGGACAATTTTAAGAATCACCGTTGATTGATGAACAGGCATGATGGTTTTTCATAATTAACTTTGGTAGAAGTGGTGTTTTGAGAGACTTTGGATATTTGTTCTTCTGAAAAGCTATTTATCCTGAATGTGAAAAAGCAGTGTTACATTATATTAGACTGTAGACTAATGAATAACATGACTGGTGTTGATTTTACTTGCCGTTGCATTAAAACAAAACTTTCCCTTGCTTTTGGAGGCAGTACGTTATCTAATTCTAAACTGGGAACAAAAATACTGATGTCAGAAACTTTATCATTTTAAAAGTTTAATTGGTCACATTATTACAAAGGTAGTCTTGGGAAAAAATACAAAATGCCACGTTGGCAGTCAGTAACAGCTAGGACTGATAACCAAACATCTCTATTATTGCTCTTTGCAAACATTGGCAGAGATTAGGAAGTTATTGGAGTTGGAGAGATATCACCAGAGGCTCTGGGAGTTTCTTCTGAAGTCATTCTAAATTAGCAGCTAATGTGGAGCTTTCTTTGATAGTGCTATTCTAATTAAATGCAGCTGGATGAAAATCAACCACAAAGGGAACTAGTTTGTTTATCATTACTTCTGACTTTGTTAGCAGATGTTTTCAAAGTACCATAGTAGCCAGTTTAATCTGTCTTTGTGTAATGTGAAGCAGGTAAACTTTTATTAATAAACTGACAAGTATAGTCCTTAATTTCTTTTCTGAAGTTTGCTTGTATGACTCTTCTACGGCACATATGTCAAATCCAGAAAGCGCCCAGATAAACATTCAGTTTCTTTTTATATATGTCAGGGCAGCTGAAATGGAGGTGTCAGTCGGCGGTGAGCTGGCTTGTCAAATGTTCATCTTGAAAGCTGCTGTAGTATTATCACATGTAAGTAGGCTAGTAAGAAAGATAAACACATATGGTATATACATACCAGGCTATAGAACAACAGCTCTCTAAAGTGTAATCACTATTGGCTTTCCAGAAGGAATTCAATAATCTTCGACAAATTGGATCCCTCATGAGTTTAAACATTAATTCATCTATTTAAAAAGTGTAATTTTGACATATCCTTTGCTTATAATAAATGCCTCCTCCACTTCTTTAGCAGGCAGACTTCCTCACCACCCACTTTGTTCAACACGCTCTAACTTCTGAATCCTCATTCAGAGTGCACTTTCTACCTGTCTCTCCTCGGTATCCCACGTCTGCCCCCACACGTGATTTAAAGCATTCTTGAAACTGATGCCCCCTCCTCAAATCTTTCCTGTGTAACTGGAAAGGAGGTGGTGATCTTGTTTCTTTTTTCTTTTTAATAAAATCAACTCCGGAAATTTTAAATATATAGTGTCTATAATTAGAGTATTCAAAGCTAGTACAAGAAAGTCATGTGTCCTGCGAGTCTGTCTGCTCAAGATAAAGGCTGCACAAGTGTCCACAATGTCCTTTCATTTTCACGATCATAACCATATAATCGATTTTATTTTGTGATGTCTATGCTGCCTTAGTAGCGAACATAATATGGAAATCGTGCGATACACTCGAAACTCAGGGTTTTATGCTGTTGCTGTCACTCTACTTATTTATTTCTGCTTCACTTTTATTTCCAGAGATATGCCTGTGTGTGTGCTTTTAGGGCCGTGCTCGTGTTCTCACCTGTTTGCTGCACAGAATTCCGATAGGTTTAAATTGGCAAAAGATACAAAAAAAGTCACGGTGAATTCTGAAGTTTGCTGTAGATAAGCACAGGGAAATGTAATCTTTGGCAACAGCCTACTTCCTTTCCTTTAAAGTTCCAATTGACTTTTGAAAGGGTTTTTCGTGTTGTTGGAGAGGAACAGTAGAAGAGGGATAAGCTGTGCGACTGGAGACGAAACCTCAGGCTGCTCCCACTCACTCACCGAGCCTCAGTGTCGTCATGTGTAAAACCAGGGACAATGACACAACCGTGTACAAATTACTGACGGTGTGCCCAAATATTCTGACATGTAACCGTCTCTCCATGCATATTAGCCAGTGTTGTGCAAAATAAGCAGTCCATTATATTAGGTGAAGATGAAAAAACATTAGTCACCCTTATATAGAAGCATATAAACAGCCCTGGGGTGGTCCTACCTGTGACATTGTGTGTATTAGCACCGCACACCACAAATTCAGGCATTATGTCAAGCAAAACAAACTTTAAATGCAAAAACTGTCACTAAAAAGTGATTAAAATTCATTATTGCCTGCAAAATATTTCCTATTAAAAGAGAACACCTATTTATGACTACCAACTACCAATTGTCATTTGATTAAAAATAATTCATCTGTAGCAGGTACTCTTCTAATTGGGTGACTTCTCGAGGAAGCTTCATTAAATGCTCATTCTCTGCAAATTTTTTTAAAACATAATTGTCCGTATTAAAAGCGTGAGGATAATTAGTTAAATCACAATCTTAGGTTGGTACGTAGAAGGGAACAAATGCATGTTGGTACCTTTATGTAACTTTAGAACATTTGAGAGTTTTTGTCAGGATTTTTAGCCTTTTAAGCTGTTTCTCTAATGGGAATCTGTCTTTACTTTTCTTCTGTTGGGGTGAAGAGAGCAGGGCTGGAGTCACAATGTTTTAATAGAACTGCAGATTAGCTAATTTAAAAAATATTCTCGTTAAGCTGATTGCTCTTGAGGAAAATCCTTCATGTGTGAGTAACTACCCTTATTATTTCAACTACTTTGCTAGGGAACAGAATTACCTGACAACACTTCAAAGGAGTATCATATGCAGCCAGCAGAAGAGGTGTGGCTTATAAACAATGTGACATATGATTTCTGGAGGAATCTACAGGAGGGTCAGCGATTTATGCAAGGTGACTGGCCATTCCATAACTATGATTTTTGGCTCTTTGTTGTCATTTGTCTTTAAGATGATTAAATTCATTGAGTATATTTTAAAATAACATATTTAGTATCTTCTTTATAGAACTGGGAACAGTGAATCCGTAAGGTATTAATATCTGAAAAAAAGCTGATCTTAAATATGTATGTCTTTCTCATGCTGTGACATAGACATCTATTGTCTCAGGGTGTGGACTTACTCCTTAATTAAGGCAAACCATGCCAAATCTTAGGCATTAGTCCTAGTAGTGTGCCATATTCACTAGGCTGGTGTGAGGGGGAAAGGAACCACTATGGTGTTGAGTAATCTGAGATTATAATTGCTTAGATAATACTAGTAGAGCTCCTGAAGATCAAATAGCTCTATTTAGGCAGAATGACTGCTTCCCCCATCGAAGCTCTTAGAAAAGCAGGGAGACTGCTTTTCCAGAGCCTCTGTCATTTTTGTGGTATCTGCTGAGTTGCTTGGGTAGGTTAGTGTCTCTTTGAAAGTGCTCAGGGAGGCCTTTTGCTGCTGTAAGGAGACCTGCGGCTGGGCATACAGTAGATCCTGAGAAAAGTCATATGCTACATGAAAATAAGAAGGAGGTGTTCTACTGACTGCTATTATAAATGAATATCTGACAACCACAAGGTTTGTTATGATATCTGGAATGTGACACATCATTGGATATGAATCAAACCGATTTAGGGCTAGACAAACATAAAAGGTAGAAGCCAGAGGTCTGCAGAGGTGATAGTAGTTCTATAGAAGGTATTTGTTCAAATCAGGCAGATCTGGCTGAGGAATGCTGCTGGAGTGTGTACAATTTGTTCTTTGTGCCCAAGAGAAAAAGACATCCAAATGTTAAAGGGACCAATACAAAAACACATGTGAGTGGTGTTAATGGTAGTACTTGTAGGGATACACGTCTGCTTTACATTTCTGGAAGCCTTGACCCTGACTCCAGCTCTCGTACTTTGTCGGGAGCTGCGTCTGGGCCTTCATGACTTTGCACTGCACACTCCCAGTCTCATGCTGTGGTGAATCTGGCAGTGACTCTACTGGTACCTGGAGTTCCCACATCTTTGTTCCTGAATGGTCTGGTGGAGGACCACCCTTCCTAAGAACTGCATCCCTTCTGGAAGTTAAAGGAAGGCAGGGTCTACTCTTGTTTCCTAGAGTTTTATCTATTTCTGATTTTTTTTTTTTTTTTTTTTTTTTGCCCAGCTTTTCTTTGTGAAAAATTCTGTAGCAAAAGTCTGCAAAAGAAAATGGAACAGATGATAGAGATGATGACTAAAGTCAGCTGTACCCGTAAAGCTGGAATAATATCAGAGTGGTAACTGGATAATGCATTCTGTTTGGGGCTGTGTCTAATTTTCTCCTATCTGAATTGTCACTTGGTTGTCTTTTATTTACACGCAGTGAATAGTTCACCATGTGTGTGTGTGTGTGTGTGTGTGTAGACATATGCGAAAAGTGGCTGTATTGCAATATTTATCATTAAAGACCTCCCTTTGTCTCATCTTACAAACATCACACTGATGATTTGAATAATAAAGCTGACTGGTTTACTCACGGAAGGTGGCTTCCATAATGGAGCAAATTTATGTATGGAGGTTCTCTTTTTCTTTATTAGATAATTGGACAAAATGCTGAGAAACGGCTACTAATTGAGTACTCATTTCAGCTTTTGTCTATATTGAGGCTGAACAGGTTTTCTGGTGTTTGCAAAAGAATTAAATATCCACCAAACCTAGCAACAGCTTCCCTCATCCCAATATGTTTTCATTAACTTTAACAGAGTCCCTAGGCTTAAATGTGGTTTATCTTAGAATTTTAACACTCACCTTTTATAAGAATCACATATTGGAGGATGTTTTCATTTTAGGAAAAAAAAGCATGATCAAAGACAGGTCATATGTTCCCTTCTTTGAGGCAGCTGGGGCAAATGGGCAAGGTTCAGATCAAATGTTTTTGCTAGCATGACATTCAATAGGTAACAGTTGCCCTGAAGCAGTGCATGAAAGAGTTAGGGGAAAGAATAATAGAAACTAAAAAACCTTTGAAAAACCATATAATATTAGGTATTTTGAGAATCACAAGTTGAAGAAATTTCATTTATAGGAATAAGCAGGGAGGCATAAGGTATGCTATTTCAGTGCCCCTCCCTTTTTCTTTTCCATGCTGCTGTTGTACCTTGTGTCTTGATGGTAACTATGCCTTTATCTTTAAGGGTAGCACCCTCAGAGGATTCTTTGCTTCCACAAAGCCTTCTAGCTGAACTCTATTCTTCAGTTGACTTTCATTTTTATTTCCTGGAAGTATGTTTCTGATACTGTTCTGATATGTTTTTAAAAACCCAACAATACCCCAAATCTAAAATAACAAATCTTCATTTGTCAGCAAGACACTATTTAAACCTGACCTACATCAGAATCTTGTTTTCTAATATTTATCACACAATCATATTCCCAAAAACCTAAACTGAAAAATTTCTCAATGAAACTCTTCTTCCTGGGTCTATGACTTCAGTGGATTTTCTCTGCCAGGCCTTTCTAACATTCCATTTGTACCTTGGAGCCAGATGCAATGGACTGGACTTTGTGAAGCCATGAGTCAAAAAAACCCAAAAAACAAACAAACAAAAAAAAAAAAAACCTGTTTATACAGGTTTCAGGCATTTTGTTTCAGGTAAAGAAAAGTGACCCACAGAGGATAAATGCCACACCCAGAATTAAACTACAGAAACTGTGATTTAGACAGAATTAATCCTCTTTTTCTTTGCTTCTGATAACTTGAGTCCTCCGTGACCAAGAACTGACAGAGACCTTAAGCCAGTGGTCAATGAAGAATGGAAGCTGTCAGTCCATAGCTGGCAGAATAAAAGTGATCTTGCCAAATCTACTATCTGAGTAATGAGAAACAGATTCAGATGCAAACTTTATGCCAAGAAAGGATCATGTGAAAGATCTCAAAGCAGAAATATCCCGCCAATCTGTTCCTGGATACATGGCTGAAATAATATGACAAATTTTTTAACCTCCTAAAATTTGGGGGTAGTTATTCTGTATTAGTTTTGTTGCCACTAGTTAGATTTGAATTTCTCAAACATTTTATATTTTTCTACAGTTAAAACTAATATCTCACATTACTGGAAGTTATTTATTTGTTGCTACAATGCAAGTATTCTGGTGTTTTGGTATGTTCCAAACCCTACATTCAGTTGTTGTTATTTGTAGATGGCATTTTTCCTCCTATAAAATTTTAAAGTTTCTTGAGATAAAGATGTGATATATTAATCTTTGAACCTCTTCGCCATAGAGTAGATGACAAGGAATTTTTGTATAGTGGGGATTCAACAATTATTTGTTTAATTGAAGTGATGGAATATATTAATTCATACTTCAGTAGTCCAAGATTTGTATAAAAGAATAATTGGTCAGTTTACATTTAAAGTTTTTTCAGCTCTTCTGTGTGAGTTCAGTTTGAGTTTGGTACATACTTCAGAGTCATGATGTCAAATGTATCATAGTGCAGTACTTAATATAGTTCATAATGGTATTTTGGAAGAGGTGATTTATAGAAAGAAAGTGATTATGATAACTATTAGAGATTCAGGTAAAATTTTCCCAGGTTAAAAGGAGAAAGTCATAGATTGTTTTCTATTTTGTCTTTTACTAAAATATCAAAATTATGTTGATGTGCTAAATTTAAATGTGATAGCCATTTGAATAAGGCCACATCACTTTCTAATTTGGAGTTTTGTGTTATTTCCTAAGTGGTTCATTGTGAGCCTTGGTTTGTAACTATATGTAGTGGCTAAGAACTCAGAAATTAGAGATTTAATCCTGCCACACAGTAAAAAAAGAAAGTGTTAGTTTTGAGTTCAGACGTATTTGGCTTGAATTTTGGCTAAACAGCTTATATATTGTTTTGCTAGGAGAAAATTGCTTTCATTTCTGAATAGTGTGTATATATTTGATGGAATAATAGACTACAGTATAGGTTTGTATAATATATATAAAATGTATATAATATGTATAGTTTACTAGAGAGTATAATTGAAACTATATAGTAAATTATAACTAAATAGCATATTATTTGGTCAATTAAATGTAACCAATTCCTCCATTTATAACTTATATGCTGACTAATTTCCTTTTCTTTTGTTTGAGCTAATCCATTGGCTGAGGAAAATCTCTTTTGCTATAGCATTGTTATTGCAGAGTTACCATCATGATGAATGCACTTCATCCTTTCCTTTGCTTGGCCATTAATACAGCAGTTATTGTCAAGTACCTCAGAAAAGGAAAACTCTCAGTTCTTATGTTTGTCAATTCCTTGAACATTCTGTCACAATGAGATACACTTACATCATCTTTCTGAAGCAGTTCTGGAAGGCTTCTTTCATAAGTGTTTTTTCATGATTGCCTCAAGGTCCAAATCAATTCAAACCTTTGCAGTGGTTGCAAACAGGTGGCATATATGTTATTTGCTTTCCTTTTAAGACAGAAATTGTAATGCATTAATTACTTTTTCTAAACTAAAACCTCCATGTTCATATTTCATTGCTGTACTGCAGCTTGCAATACATAGGTGGGTGTGGGTGCAGTTTAGGCACCTGTCTCTAAAGGTTTGTCATCACTCTAAAGGTTTGTCAAATGCCTTAGGGTGTTTTCTATCAAACAGAAACATTATAGTGTGCCCTCATGCACCTTATTCACTGGACATGGAGCCATGTGACCTCTAGCACTTCCTAAGGTCTCAATGACCATGAAAACTAAACTCTGAATTGTTTGTAAGGCATCAGGGCAGCCACTGAAGCACAAATAAAGAGATGAAAAATGACCTCCAGAACTGCTTGAGAAAACAACATGAAGTGTGGGACAGGTGTCTCAGGTGAGGGAGAGTGCTTGAGCAATGCATCTGTTACTGTACTGTCTTTTTTATTTTATCTGAACATTCTCTGACTGTTTCAATCACACCTCATATTCAACATTATTACCTTCCTGGTTTCTTTCTTTGGTAGCTGTGTGACCTTGGTTGAGTCAATTCATTTGATTATCAGTTTTCTGGACTGTGAAAGTGGAAAAATAGTGATATCTCATCAACTTGGCTGTATTGGCTATATATGATAATCACTATGATATGTCGGGGACATTATCAGACACAAAATCTGGTTTGACAAGCACATATATTGAAAATGATATACTAGAATATGCAGTGTAAACTGCAAAACTCTATAAAAGAGGATGGTCATTTTATTATTAGCTAGAATGGGAAATCTTTCTAATGATTCTCTGAATTCACAGGTCTGTAGAAAATGCTCTGTAATCAATAGGCAATCAATAAAGGTTTGCTGTTGCATAGAACAATGTGTAATAAAATACCAGACAGACCTCATTTAGTGCTGAACAAGGTCATCCCTTAAGGTACGCAATGGCCAGTTAAATACTCGGTTACATAACTCCTGGGCTGGTAAGTAATAGCATACATGGCATTTACTTTCTTTTGTTCATTCCTTTATGGTATTCCTTGCCAGTAATATCCAGTTTTGCCACAAAGATGTTTTGATTTCCATCAAAGAGTTTGATTTTTTTCAAAAGATCAAATTTGGTATTCAAACTTGATATTCTTTTTATAGCTAAAATATGCTGTGGTTATCATGGCAGGCTGAAGGGCTGGCCTTAGATGAGTGGATGGATCATTTTGATACCCCACTCTCCACCTATTAGCAGAGCTGTAAACTATGCCAAGACAGGGTAAAGGCGGCTTTCCCTAGACTCTGTTGCATGTTAGCTGTAGTTTGGCAGGTGTAGAGATACACAGCTCAGATTTCCTTCCAGAGAACCTGTTGCCTGGGGAAGAATTGCCTAACAACCCAACTGGTGCTCCTGTGAACTCAGGCCATACTTGCTTTGTTCCCTCTTAAACAGCTAAAGTTGACTCTAGGTTGGTTATAACGCTTTCCTTTATCCTGGCTGAGAATTTCTCAGAACTGAGTTTGATCTGAAGCCATCCATACACAATTCCTCTTTTCCTCTGTTTCTACAGGTATTGAATTCAAACTGTGATCTGATGCTTCTTTTTGCCTATTTTCATTCCCCTATCTTTTATGCACAAAGGGAACCTAATTGTTCCAATTATTGCATGTCACATGCTAGCTTGGCATTTCCTCCTTGAAAAATCTGTGCCAACACAGTCATATTTCAACATATTAGAAACACAACTCATCAGGCTTTAATCTCTTTAAATGCAGTAGCTCTACCTAATGTATATCACTTCTAGTGCTTTCACCTTTGATGGTGAATGCCTTCTTTCCATATGAATAATATATACAGAAAGATGAATCATTTCATAAGGGATCTAAGAATAATCTTGGAGGATTCAGACCCAGATTCAAATTTCAGGTAAGCTGCTTTCAGTGTGTGTCAGATTGGTCATGTTAGTTTTAACTCTTTGAATCCTAATTTCTCATTCAAACAATGAGATCATGAGGATGAAATGAGAAAAAGTAGTGAATATATAGTGTTAGGTATAGGCAAGTTTATTAACTATATGTATACTTAATATATGTTAACTATGTAATGTAGAGTAACTATATAATTAATGTATGCTAGCTTGACATTTGCTTCTTGAAAAATCAGTGCCAGTAAAGTAATATTACAACATATTAGAAATATACCTTCATTGAGTAAAGATGCCATACTGACCTTAGCTATATAATATATATTAACTATATATTACTATGCATATTAAGTATATATAAATTAATAAACTTAATATAAATATATTAAGTGTATTATTTTATTTATATCATATATAATATAATATAACACTATATATTATATACTATTATATTATAAATGTATATTAATTATATTAATATATTAAGTATATTATTTTATTTATATTGTATTAATATAAAATATTAATATAAATAATGCTATTTGTTTCCACACATTGTAATACCCTCCAAAAAGTATATTTAACAATAATTCATACTTACTGAACATGTACTGAAATTGATAACAACTCATACTTTACTGAATACTAGCAGTTACAGCCTTGAGGAAGTCTGCTCTCTGGATATTTAATTTATATTTCTTTTCTTACTAAAATAATACTAAAATAATTTAGATATCCTTGCCTTATTTCAGAATATAAGTAAGGTGTAAGCAAGCTGTGTTCTCAGTTGGGTTTCAGCAATACAAAAGTAGATCTTTATTTTTATCATGTAGTCTTTATAGTCTTGTGCTATCCTGACTGAAAAGCTCATGGTATTTTGCCCAAGGCTTATTCTAGTGACTTCTGTGAAGCAGGAGGCAAGGAGTTTTTCTTAGCTCACCCATCCCCTACCTGTACCTTACCTCCTCATGGCCACCTGGATCATCCTGCCTCCAAATCTGACTGATAGGAATAAATTACCCATGGTGATAGTTAAAGGATCAGGTTGAAGGCAGTTTTCAAGATTCTTGTGTTTTTTAAGGTAACATTCAGTTTAACAGCGACCTCCCTCCAGAAGATGAGGGTGTTACTTTTGCTTTCTCATGAGGGTATCCTAGGTTTTGAGAGCTGTGTTTTATATGTGAGGAAAACAGGGGAATGTGACTTGGGTGTGTAACTGTGTTTATTAGCAATGAATCGTAGTGATGGTGTCCAGTGGTATCCACAACACTGTGAGCATGCAGGATTCATTCTGATGATATCAGAGCATTTAATATTTCTTAGAAACATATCTTAATTCCTATACAGAACATTTTTTGAAGACTTAATAGAAAGGCATGCATGATTTCTAAAAAGCCTCCAATCTTCTGGTTTGCAGTAGCGAGAACATGTAATTCCTAAGTATTTACAAGCTTCTACTTCTTACAATATATAATCCTGAAATATCAAAAACACAGTTAAAATACCATTGAATGATAAGCCATAGTGAGAAAGATACTGATGTAAGGGAATTAAATCCAACATGAAAACTTGACAGCTGTGAAGAGAAAAATAAAGAAAGAAAAGATGTTTCAGTGTATTCTCTGCATGGACACGGGCTGCACTTTTAAACTTTAGAAAATGGAAATGGTGACCTTCTTCATTAAAACGTAGTTTTAAACTATGACTACTAACAAAGTTCTTTCAGTTAGCTAAACCCCATGTTTAATGTTCTAGTTCGAGTATTTTTCTTGTTTCAATATATTTTAAAGTACTTTTGATTTATAGCAGAAAACATTTTCATGATCTTTTCCCATCTGCTTTTAATTTGCTACTAGAATACCTCTGCCTTCCACTGATCGAATTCCTCTTTTACCAAGCTGCTTTACTCTGTCTCACCACATATCCTTAGATTAACTTCTACAAATTTTCCTGAATTTATGTGGACATGTTTACAGGCAAATACTTGATAATTCTATTTCTTATGCACAAACAAGTACAAAACCTTGATGAGTCATCTTAAATATTTTAAAATTCTGTCCATATTTCTCTGTTAATTAAGTCATTATCTGTGAACACACCTTTATCACTCTCACCCAGAACAGTGAAGCTGCGGAGCTTTTATTTTCCATGACTTCTACTGTTACAGTTTGAGCTTTCACCCCCAGTTTATCTCATTTATAAACAAACTATGACATTGATATATTGTCTACATTATAAAATATATAGCAAACTGACAATTTTTTGGAAGATGATATGAAAATAGTGATAAATATAATTTCAATTATTTTTATTTGGGAAAAAGTGCACAGTAGAGAAAATGCATTCAATCTATCCTCATTGGAGAACTTTTTTTTTAGATATAGTAATCTCTACAAATCCTTCCCAGAGTTATTTTCATCATTAGATATGACAAACATAAAAACCCATAAGGCTGACCAAAGGCTAGTGTGTATTTTAACTCATAGGTCCTTACCTTTTAAATTTGTTCCTTTACTTTCATCTGTACTTAGCACAGAAGTGATCCATATGAAGTGTCCACTTTGTCCCCCCCCCCTTCTCTTTACAACATGAGTAAGGAGTAGCTTCTCCAACCTGAAGCCTGGGGTCACTTGGAGATTTCCACACTCTTTTCCCTCAATGTCTTTCCACCTTCATACAGCGCCTTCATAATACTCTTTCAGCAACGCTAAATCACAAGTTCTTTAACTGTTCACATCCTACTTTACCTTTCTTCATTCTATTCACTTTATATGCAATAAAATACCTAATTTTCTTAAGTCACCATTGATGATTAAACCTTCCCTTAAAACCCTGTCCATCGTTACTGTAATCACTAGATATTGCAACCATAGTGAAAGAGTCACAGAGTTATATAAGGCCCAGAAAAAAATGTTAGCAACTACAGGGAACAATGAAAAGGTAGGAAAATGGAATAAAAACTATTTGTTTAAATATGTGTAGAAGGCAACATATGAATATAATAATCAACTGCCACCACATTTCAACTAAAGCAACCTGTGTTGTCACATTCTGGAAACAAAACAAAACAAAACATTTCAGTAAACATAATGAAGATCAAGCAAAATCCCATAAGATCACAATAGAGCTGAAAACTGTTCCTATTGCCTAGTAGTTTTTGGAGTTTTCTATGTTTAGATACATTTCAATACATAAGTATCAATCTATTTATTGCCTATATTCAGCAGAAAAAGATGCTGTTCACATTTGTAGCATATGATTAAGTGCTATTCCATAAAGCACAGGAATGTAGTAGGTCATACTATCTAGGTTTATATACATACATTTTATAATGTTCACACAAGGATACAACTGTTTATTTACACTATTTCAGTACACATACCCATCGTTAGGTACAAACTAGACAGAGACTGCCTTTTTCTTTGTCTTGTAGTTACCCTCTAGCATCCTTTTATTTCAATTTGCAGGACTTCTTTTAACACTCTTTATACTGGCATAGAGCTCCCGCAGACTTTGTTCTCTCTGGAAATGTCTTAATTTTGCTCTCAATTTTCTAGGCAGTTTTGCCAGATGTAGTATTCTTGAATGCAAGGTATTTTTTTCAGCACTCTATATCAGCTAATTACCTCTGGTCTGAAATTTTCTGCTTAAAAATTTATCAAACTTACTGACAATCCTTTGTACATTATGGGTCATTTTTTGTTGCTTCTTTGGCCATAAGATTATCTTGTTTTCCTTATATTTTGTTAGTTTTATTTCAGGGTTCATTTTGTGGTCTCTTTAAATTTATCCCATTTGAAGCTTATTAAGCTTTTTTTTTTCCTTTGGTATTTCTACAAAGTTTTACTGATTTACTAATTTTGTTATTTAGCCTTTAAATAAGTTATCACCCTCATTCTCTCTTTCTCTTCCTTTGGAGATACTATATTGAGTATATGTGCTGGCTTGGTATTATTGTGTGACACTTACTGTCTCTTCACTATTATTCATTTTTTTTCTTTTTGCTCTCAAACTTAATAGTTCAAATGATATATCATCATGTCCACTGATTCTTTCACTTGCCATAAGATTGGTTTTGAATTTTTCTCATGAATTTTACAATATAGCTATTGTATTTTTCAGATCTAAACTATATGTATGGTCCTTTAAAATATATGAATCAGTGTCACTGTTGGTAGCCACGTTCTCTTCTAATGATTCTCTTTAAGTTCTTGTGTTTTCTTTTAGCTCTCTGAGCATAATTATTAAAAGTTTTTGTGTAGTAAGTCTAAACTCTTATTTCTTCTGTGGAAGATTTTTGACCTTTACTTTGTTCCTTGGAGATGGTGTATTTATGTACTTCTTTATATGCTTTTTGATCTTTTAAAAATGGAGTCTTTGAAAAACAAAACAAAACAAAACAAAACATTGGTTTCTTTCAATATTTGAAAACTCATTTCAACACCAAAGTAAAACCTTTACTTATCAGCTTAGTGTGAGAACTTAAATATTTTTAGGCCTTCTCAGAGTATACAACTTCATTGGCCTTGTCTGAGTGTCCTCATCCCCTAACATTTGAGAATAATGACCAGTTTTTAATGTCTTGATTTACCTCAGAGTCTCACCCTTATTTCCTTTCTCTTGAGGCCAGATCAGTTGTGTTTTATTCCTCTATTCAAACTCTTGCAAAAAGTCATCCATGGTTTGTGAGTCTGACAGTTCTTACTGATGTGGGAATCATCTTTGTTCATCTGTGTGCTGAGTGAGATGTTATGTAGACTACACTCTCTGCTTCTCTGCAGATTGTGATGCTGAAATGTTGTCTCTCTTTTCTCTCAAGGTCATGGAAGGGCACTAGGGGCTGACTGGCTGCTGCTCTCCAACAGCACTGGACCAGAATGACTAAAAGCATCATGAAACTGCCTGTCATTCTCAGATGTGTTTTTCCTTGCTTGGGTGTTCACATGGTTGGGGTAGATCTTTACTGAATTCCAGTGCTCATTGTAATTTTACAGTAAATCCCTGACTTAAGAACAAGTTCTATTCTTGCAGAATGTTCATTGCATTCAATCATAAGTCTGACAAAATGAGTCTTATTTATTTAGCACATATATACATTTTATATTGCTTTGTGCCTCCTAGCAGCACCTCTTCATCAACTGCCTTTCCATTGGCTTCCGGAGATCCTGATCTCTGACTGAGCACTGTACTACTATTCTCTGTCACACTGTACTGAGAGCTCACAGCAGCACAACGGTGGCTATATCTGGCAGAGACTTGAGCTACTTCCACGATTTGTTTGCATCTACTAATATTCTTACTGTGAGGTCTGCTCTTATCTGTGGAAGTTTCCAATGTTTGTAAGTTGGGGACTTACTGTATTCAGTTTCAAGTTACTCATGTGTTGTTTTCATGGACAGAGGAGAGAGCCTGTAGCTGCCTAGGGCTGGTGTTCCTCATTTCCAAATTTGGAAATAGATACCATTTTGGATAAGGCTGGTCTATTTTTTCTGATCTCTCCTGATTTAGCTAATTCTTTCAATGTGAGAAAATTTTGTGTCTTACCTGTGTTCTGTGGCTTCTGATAACTTGTACTAGTGTGATTTCACTATCTTTCTGGCATGTTTGGCTCCCACAAGAAAAAGTTTCAGGTCAAGTAATTCAGAGCAGTTTCTCTCCTATGGACAGAGGTGAAAGAGTTTTATCGATCTTTCCCCCAAATGGAGAACGATGAATCTGTTCAGACAGAGACATCTATTCTTCCAGAGTGTATTTTAAATCAGTCTACTGGCTTTGGGGAGGAGTCAGAGGAAGAAGCTCAACTATGTAATTGGGCCTTACCATACTCAGTTATAATGGATGGGGGGGGGGCGGATTGCAGGTCCAAGATAATAAAAGGGGTTGAGTGAGGTTCATTTAAAGTTAAAATGAGCAGGAGAAGGGGAAAGGTGAGCAATGATACTGACTTGTGTTTTAAACAATGCTATTTCTTCTATTCATATCTAATATCACCAAGTAGCATTTCTACCAAAGGAAAAATCATTAGTACAATGGGGTAATATTGCGTTCATCTTTGTACCCTAAGAATCCACAGTATGGTGATAAATTGCAAGTGTTAACTTGTCTTTATTAAGAGATGGCCTAGAAAATTAATATATTTCCAGGTGTATCTGTGTGGTACTTCCAAAGATGAATAGCGTGGAGGTCAGGAAACTGAAGAAGGGAGACCTGGCCTGATTGAGGTGACTTCTTACAATAAAGATATGGCTAAAATAGAATGAAAAGAGAAGAAAGAGGAATCATTTTGTGTGAGCAGGCACACTTTTGCTATTGCCATTACTTGTGAACATATAACCAGATTGGCCAGTCTTCTTCATTTAGTTCTTTTTTTCCTTGTGGATATTTGTAGTATTATAATAATTATATTGGACATGTTTGCAGTATACAGTGTCTTTTAATTGGGCCTTTTATTTTAGGAGATCTAAGTGTTTCAGTTCTTTATGACTTATATCTATCAGGCTTTTCCAAAAATCTTTTTGCATTATTTTGGGATGTAGGTTGTTTCAGCTCTGCTGGTTGTTGTCTTTGCATGTTCAGATGCCTTTTAATTTGATACTTTTCATTTGCTGACTCAATGTTTTGCTTAGGCCATGAGTTTTTTATTCAGAAGTTCCACATATGTGGTTATGTCTTCAAGAGTTTTGCCTGTTTTCTTTTCTAGCAGATTGCATTTATGTTTTAACATTCTGATCTTCAGTCCAGTGTTTGGTTTTAGTTCAGTACCCGGTGATATATATGGGTCTAGATTCAATCTTCTGCATGTGAATAGTCCATTTTCCTAGCACTATTTATTAAAGAGCCTGTCTTTGCTCCAGTAAATGTTTTTAATTCTCTTTATCACACATCAGATAGCTGATTGTGCTCACGGTTCTTTCTGCACTCTCTAGTCTGTTCTCTTGATCCATATGTTTGTTTTTGATCCATATGTCTGGTTTTATCATTGCAGTTTGTAACATAGCTTGAAGTTTGGAATTGTAATACTTCTTGGTTTGCTCTTTTTAGTCAGGATTGCTTTTGGTGTTCTGGGTCTCTTCTGGTTCCGTATGAATTTTAGGATCATTTTCTCTAACTCTATTGGTAATGCTATTTATATTTTGATTCAGGTTGTGTTTAATTTTTATATCAGTCCTAGAAATATGGCCATTTTGAATATACTGGTTCTACAGGTCCAGATTGAGAAGAGATATTTTAGTTTTCTTTTGCCTTCAAGAATACAGTAGTTTCTTTGCAGAGGACTTTCACTTCTTTGGTTATTCCTAAATATTTAAATTTTCATGATGAAAACTTATAGTGAATAGTATTATTCCCTGATTTCTTTTCAGTGAGTTCAGTATTGAAGTACAAAACTTCTACTAATGTTTGCATGTTGATTTTGTATCCTACTACAATACTAAATTTGGTTATCAATTCTAGGAGTCTTTTGATGAAGTGTTTTGGATCTTCTATGTAGATGATCATGTTATTGGTTTATAAAGATAATATGATTTCTTCCTTCTCTCTCTCTCTCTCTCTCTCTCTCTCTCTCTCTCTACATATACATATACATATACATTCAGTTTATTTCTTTTTCTTGTCAGGATTTTCTGGATTATATTTTAAATACTACATTGAACAGGAAAAGTAGTAGTATACATCACATCTTCTACCTGATTTTAGAGGGAATAATTTCAGGTTTTCCCCATTTAAAATATGGTTGGCAGTTAATTGGTCATAAGTAGTTTTTAAGAGATTTAGATAAAGTTCTCTGTCCATATGTTATACACAGTTTTTATCATAAATTGATGTAGGATTTTGTCAAAGGGTTTCTCTGTGTCTAAATAAATGATCATATGATTTTGGTCTTTGCTTCTGTCTGTGTGATTTATAATATTTATTGATTTGTGTATGTGGAAGCACCTTGCATTTGTGCGATGAACCCTACATGGTTTTGATGTATAATACTTTTTTCCATTTGTTGCATTCTGCTTTCCAATATCTTGTTGAGGGTCTGTGTGTCAATGTTCAGCAAGGAGATTGGCCTATAGTTCTCATTTTTAATTGAATGTTCATCTGGTTTTGGAAGCAGGGTAATGCTAGATTCCAGGAATTATTTTGGGAGTATTCTTTTCCTTTCAATTTCATAAATGATTTGAAAATTATTAGATCTCTGAAGTTGTTGTAGAATTCATCAGTTAATCCATCAGGACCTGAGCTACCTTAGTTGGTAGATATTTTATTAATGTTTCAATTCCATTGCCTATTATTGGGTTACCCAGGGTCTTTATTTCTTCTTGATTCAGTTTCAATAATTCACATGTACTTAAAAAAACTGTCCATTTCTTCTGGATTCTCCAGCATATTGAAGTACAGTTCTTCCAAGTAGTTTCTAATGATATTTTGGATTTTGGTGGTGATCATTGTGATTTTATCTTTTTAATTTCCACTTAAGTTTCTTTGCATAATTTTTCTTTCTTTTGTAAGGTTGGGTATTTGCCAATGTTTTATTGTTTAAAAAGAACAAACTGATTCATTGATTCTCTTATAGTCTTTTAGTTTCAATTTCATTCATTTGTTTTTCTTTTTTATCTGTATAGTTCTCCCATTGGAGCTGCCAAATCTTCAGGGCTTATGTTCCTTCCTGAGATTTACATCTTATCCACAACCAGGTACCTCTGTTGCTCCATGCAAAGGGAAACAAAACAGAGCATACTCAGAGTTGGCATGTGGCCATGTCCAGAACCCCAAATACACAACATGAAGCTGTCTGAGGGTGATCATGGCTTACATCTGCAGGGGACACTTTAGTCCATGGGCCTCGCCACTTTTTCAAAGAAGAAATGTCTTGGGAAGGACTAAAAATTTATCTTTGATGTCTTGTTCTATAGATTCCAATTTCTCACAGTTTCTTAGGTTGGACAGCCACTGTATCCCCTGACTTTCTAGCAGGCAGATGGTAATTTCATAGTCTCTCACTTGTAATCTTATGAGTCTACCTAATAAATCTATGTGCAAAATTAAGAGCATATATAATTATATATAAATATTAATAATATATAGGGCCAATTTCTTTGTGCCTCTAGAAAACATTAATGAAAATAGTGTGTTGACATACATGTTAAACTAAAGTACCAATAAAAGCTTTATGTGAATTATTATGATGTACACATGTAATATTTATTTTTCCCTAAGAAATTTAGGTTTTCATTTCCAAATAGTATAATGTGAACTCTCCATAAAGTATATGACAACTATTTAAGGTTTAATCATATACTTAGAATACATATTACCTTTTACTTTATGAAGTCTTGAAAGAGATTTTGTGCATTGTATTTATTGTTTGCTCCGTGATATGGAAATTTATAATTTTTTGTTTCTTTTTCTCCCCCTCCCCACATTGAAAATGTGTTGTCTGTCTAAGATTTTGTAAGGTGTACAAAGTGTTGAAATCGCCATAGCTCTGGACCTAAAGAAGTAGTACAATATACCTGCTCTTCTCTTTCTACTCTCATTAGACATGCATTTGTTCTTCTTGGACTTTCTATTTGCCTCTGTTATGTTCAGTTTATTTTAACTTTGGATTTGGATCATAATTAAGTTTTCCTTAAAAAATAATGTTGTGTTTAGGAGCATACTTTGGATTTGGCATCTGGAATGATGAAGCTTAATTGACAAGTGCTTTATGAGACTTTCAGAGAGTTGGTTAGATCATTGAGATGCTGTATTTCTCAATGAGTTAATATACATACCGATGTTCATACCTGAATGTTTTGTTAGCAGGTGCTGTATAGCTCAAGGTGTATCTCTCTGGGTATGAAGTTAGAGTTTGAATCATTTTCTGTTGTTCTTCCCCTTTGCTCTGCTTCTGGGCTACCACAGACTAAGTTATTTTGTTCTGTCATATCTTTCAACTGTGATGTTTCTTCCTTGGAGCTTGCTGATAGGCAAACATCTCTGAATCCATGAGCTGAATAAAATTCTCTTGCTTTAAATGGCAGATGTTATGCATTTTGTCCAGTAATAGAAAGGATGACTAATGCACAAAATTAGAGAAGTCACTTAGTTACTGTGACTGTATTTAAATATATGGTTTGAATGCCTTTGAAATTGGATAACATTTTCACCCAGCAGGGTGAGGTTGTGTATGACTCTAATCCCTACATTTGGGAGGCCAGGAGTATGTCTGTGAATTTGAGGCCAGACTCAGGTACATAGCAAGTTCAACACCAGTCAAGACTACACAATGAAACTCTGTCTAAAACAAAACAAAAAACCATGCAAAAACAAAAAATGTTCTTCCCGGTCTCATGTATTCCAAGATAGGACCTTTGGGAAGGTGGTTGGAAAATAGTGGTACTATATTCACTAGTGTATTAGTCCATTCATGAATCCATGTGCTGTTAGGTGATGGAGACTGGTCAAAGGAGGTAAGTCACTATGATGTGATGGGAAAGGTATATTTTCTCTGTTTCCTGAGAGCCATAGGTTAAACACCTCTGCCATTGTCTTCTATATATCATTCTGCCTCAGAAACAACTGAGCAAAGATTGAACTCTCTGAAACCACAAGCTGAAATAATTTATAAGTGTTGGATATTTTCTTCCAGTAACATGAAGACTGACTAGTGTAGGAAATTGGTAATGGCAGTTGAGCTGCTGTCACAGTACCTGACCATTTGATTTAGAAGCCTTTGGAAGTAATTTGCAGGAGTTTGGAAATATGTAGAAATTTTTGACAGAAACTTTTTGCAGAATGCTGTGAGCAGAGCATGGGGGTTGATTCAAGTAAGAGCTAAGAATAACAGACTGCTGGAAGGAATGCAGCCAGGAGAGGCCTTGATATGCTGGGAAATAACTTATCTACATGTGCCCATGTTCCAAAAGTTTGTGAGGGGATAAATTTAAAGATAGTAAGCCTTTGAGAAGAGAAGCCCAAGGTGCCTTGGTCTCGTACAGCTGCCTAATAAAATGTGTCCTTCAATTCAGCCACCTATGCAGTCAGAGGCTGCTACAACCATGGTCTAAAATGACTCAGATATGGCTCATATTGGCAGCAGATCTTGGTATTGAAGCTAGTTTTTTACAAGAATGTAGAATGCAAGAGTTGTGTAGTCATGAAAGATTCTGCCCATATTTCAAAGGAAGACATGGAAGGCC
Organism: Thryonomys swinderianus; assembly: GCA_004025085.1. NCBI lineage: Eukaryota > Metazoa > Chordata > Mammalia > Rodentia > Thryonomyidae > Thryonomys > Thryonomys swinderianus. The sequence goes on from PVIC010000040.1 coordinate 189,973, forward strand.
AAGCAATGTACCCCTGAGAAGGTAATGAATAAAATTGTAAGAGTGATGTAGAAAGTACACTGGAGTCTCCAGTAGTTTGGTGATGCCAAGAACATGGAATGCCTACTGAAGAAAGTCATAGGAGGTGCATAAAGACAAGTCAAAGGAGAGGCCATGTGGGCTGCAACCAGACAGGCCATGGAAACAGGGCTAGGTAAGCCCATTGGAGCTCACATCTCACCTCCGTCTGTCCCAGGTGCTAGACATGGAGCCATCCGATTTAATACTCGCTCTTCTGGTGTTCATTGTTTTCTTGTCTGATTTCTATTCCCTGATTCCTTCTTTTGAAATAGAAATATTTGCCTTGGGCCATTGTATGTGGAAAGTATTTAACTCTTAAAGGTGGACTAAATTAATTTTGTATAACAATGATGATATGATCATTTTGGGGATCAGAGGTGAAGTGTAATGATTTTGTTCTAAAATATCCCTCTAAAACCTCATGAATTCAGTGAGGGAGTTTTTAATAAATGATTAATTATGAAGAATCTATATTTACCAGTAGATTACTCCAATGATTGCATACCTGAAAGTGTTGTTAGGTGAAGAGGTGGTTGGCAAGAGGTTTGTTACTGGAACATGATCTAGAAGAATTTATTCTTGTCTTTATTTTCTTTCTTTTTCTGTTCCTCTCTGCTTTCTGTCTTCTCTAGCTTGAGAAGCTTTCCTATGTTATGCAGTTTCTGCTTTGAAGAATTAAATGTATACAGAATGTTTTGGCGCCAAAATAAATCTTTTATTCTTACACTTGATCTTAGCCAAAAGGCTGAGAAGCAAATCTTTTATTCTTTAAGTTGTACGTTTCATGTATTTTGTCCCAGTGACAAGAAATCTCAATAATATGGAAAATAAATTGGAGAAAATTTGGTGAATCAGGTTAGAGAAAGTCTAAAATTTTTAGGTGATTTAATAAATAATTTGACATTAAAATTAGTTTTATATTATTCCATTTGGGAGCAAAATTTGTTTTGCAAATTGGTTGAAAGGTAATTCATATAACACTCTGCATTTTTCTATATGCTGAGAGTTTGAACAAGAATGAGTTTGTGGTGGTGGCCTAATTGATCTGGGAGAGGAAATTTCAAAGCAGCCCAACATTCAGTTTATGGCATAGATGCTGCTGACTGGTTTTAGCCATGTGAATATTGAGAATTGGGATTAAAAAAGTAGTAGTCATTGTATAATACGGGCATGTACTAATAAAACTAAAATATCAGATTTTAAAATATAAGGTATCAAATTAAAATTTCACAAAATAACTTTGAACAACCAAAAGCAGAAAAAAGTGGAGCAGAAGCATTTGAAAAATTGAAATTCTGCCATAGAATAAAACTTGTGTAAAGTTGAGGCCCAAAGAGTGAAAAAAATTCTGCCACTGAAAAGAGAGCAACAATTTTAAACTGAGATAAAATAGATGTCTTGAGAATATCTCAAGAAAAGAGAAAGGTACTACCCTTTGAGACTCAAATGTGCAAGAATGTAAAACTTTTATTTAAGAAGAGAAGGATCAGCTTCCTGCTCAAAGCAAGGAACTGGTTCCTTGAGATTCTCAAAGAGCCCGATTCTTAAGTACCTGGGCATTCAGAGACCACTGCAGCTATAGTCCAAGGGCCCTTGGCTACTGTTCAAGCATGCCCTCTTTTATGTGATGGTGGCCCTACCAGTAGGCAGAATGGAAGAGTGCTGTTAGAAAAGCTCTTTCAAGTTTTAAAGAAGACCTGGGAGATCAGACAAAGAGTCACTGAGAATGCAGTGTGTGAAACTGTGTGAATGAAAGCAAATCTGAAGAAGAGATCCCAGGAAATCAGAAATGTCAGGAGAGTGAGAAGTCTCCCAATGAACACCACAGGCCATGAGTGGATCTAGTCCCAAAGAGCAGCAAAATGAACTGCAACAACCAAAGCTATAGACAAGGGCCCACTCACACATTCTGAAGTACACATCTAATCAAAATGTGGTTCAGATGCCACTCATGGGATTACAGGGCTCAATGTTTGACATATTGAGTTTTAGTTTTGTTTTGCTCCAATTCTTTTGTGTCTCTCTCTTTTAAAAGGGTAAGATTTACCTTTTTATTGTACTATATTTTGCTGTTAAGTAACTTTTTTTTTTCAAATTTTACAGGCATTTATAGCTAAAATTTTGTCTTGAGTCTCCAAGGAGACTTTGGTTTAGACTTGGAGAAAGGCAGGATCTGGTGAGATCTGAAGAAGTGATTAGTGCATTTCTTGTTGTATTAACATGATTACATCATCTTTGGTGGAATTAAGACCTTGCTATTGCCTGTAATGGACATCAACTATAGTCTAAGAAGATGGTAATATTTATGCCTCATTGTAACCAGATTATAGACAAAAACCACTGAAAGTGTTTGGTCCTAAACCTTTACTTCTTTAAATTGTGTATGTGAGGTGTTTAATTCAGCAGCAGGAAAGCTGAGTAAAAAACATCTCTATTCTAGTCTTAGATCTTCCACCATCCAGTACTTTGGGTTTGTCCATGAAATTTGATTCTTCCTTTTCTAACTAAAGAAAGCTAAACATAATTGTCTTACATACATTTTTGGGTAGGGAAAGATGAATATAGTAGCATGTGTGAGAAGCTGTTATAAAATGTGAGCTCTTAATGCCGGATGTGGTGGCTCACGCCTGTCATCCCAGCACTC
>PVIC010000040.1:192776-204518 GCA_004025085.1 Thryonomys swinderianus
AAAAAAAAAAAAAAAAAAAAAAAAAAAAAAAAAAAAAAAAAAAAAAAAAAAAAAAAAAAAAAAAAAAAAAAAAAAAAAAAAAAAAAAAAAAAAAAAAAAAAAAAAAAAAAAAAAATGTGAGCTCTTATCTTTCTTTTGGACCTTCTCTTGTTCCACTGTCTTTGCCAGCGGAAACAGATACTCCAATAGATTGGTAGGTGGAAATTAGCAGTAATGGATTCTCAGTGAGAAAATGATTTGCCAACATGTGTTGGGAGTGTGTGTGTGTGTGTGTGTGTGTGTGTGTGTGTGTGTGTGTGTGATTATGGTTATAGCAGCTCCTTTCCTTGTTCATGACCCCCCAGGTCATTTCCAGTCCACTTAGTAAAAATTTGAGTGCCCTGCAGTCCTGCCTTTTAGAATGTTGTGGCCCTGTTCTTTCCTTCATACTTACTTTCTTCTCACTCCCTTTTTCGACTCTTAAATCTTTCCTGTTTTCCAAGCACTCCGAAGCCACATCCCACAGAGGGGCAGCATATTTCTGTTTCTATTCCTATGACCCTATGAATCCTAATGCTTTCATATCTTATGTTATCTTTATTCAGATTTCTATACAAAGGTCCTTGCTTCTAAGAGCTCTTCACTGATCATTTATTTAAGAGTTTTCTCTGTCTTTTTAGCCCTATGATTCAATGTTTCTCTTTTCCTATCATTGTTTTTTATATGTACTTTTTATATATGTACTTTCTGCTAAAAAGTAAACTCCAAGAAGGCAGGAACTTTGCCTATTATGCTTTCAGCTCTCTTTAATGACTAGTCCATTGTCATGCTCAATAAATGATTATTGAAAGAATAAATGGCTGCCTGGATAAATGAATAAATGTAAATATATATTCCATAAACTTCAAATAAGATTATAGCCAAGTCTACATTTCTTGTAGATTAAACACCTGAACTCAATTAATAGTACTCAGCTTTTTTCCACTTTTTATAATAGCCTACTCCTTTGCTCTTACCTCAAAAGCTTGGATGGATTCTTTTAAGTTATTGCTTTGAAGGCATTTGTGTATTTTTCTAAAGATGTCTAATGAGTTGGAAATAACCATGCATGAAACACTTTTACTGTAACCTTTACAAACTTGGCTTTTGCAATTTAAAATTCTTGTTAGATAACTTGCTGAAGGAAAATGTGTTCATTTATATTAGATTGTTTCTATTTCAGATAATTTTTGAAGCTACTTTTCAAGTAATTTAAAATATGAGGTTATAGCACAGTGTTGGGACACAGACCTTGAGAGACAGAAATTCAAAGTGCACTTACGTGCAACTATAGAGGAATTATAGAGTTTTGTGGGCAGCATCACCACGGAGGCCATGAGAAGCATCTCTGCCTGAGTGGCTAAGCTGGTAGGTTGGCTGCTGACATAACTACTTAGGTTGAGAGACCTAATTAATGTAATTGTAATGAATGGTAGCCTAGAGTTTATTATCTTGAACATATGTGAAAGTGCTCTATAATCAGGTAAAATTTAGAGAAAGTAAGGAATTATGGAGACTGAGGAATTGTGTTGGCTCTGACTTTGCTACCACAGTGATGCTGAGCTTTCTGTGACTGAAGGAAATTCTTTAGCTAGAGGATGTGCCAAAAGGTGCTGCGCTACAAGGGAGAAGAACAAAAAAAGAAAAGAATAATTATCTATTAAGTGGAGAATGGGTGTTCATAAAAAGTACTGTTAAAGCGTTGCTTAGTTAAAAGTTAAAGCTTTAACTCTGGCACAGGAATACTTTACAAAAGGTGATATTACCTCCAGTGATTCCATTTTAAGGAGTGTGAAGAGTAGAAGGAGAGATCTTATACAAATATATTTCTTTGTATTGCATATTCCCATCTTTTTATAATGGAGATGTATAATTTACTACCAGGTTTAAGTAGGAAGCATTTACTTCAATTCTCTTTGTTTGCTTCCTTCTTTTAACAAGACAAACAACTTTGACAGTAGCATTAGCCTGACAGGCTAGGCTGGTGCTTGCTGAGCAATGATATGACAACAGAGAGCTTGCTGCCAGCCAATCAGGTGCTGCCTGTGGAGAGGTTTTTGTGTGCAGTATTTTCACACATATTTATTCAATAAAGCTTTTGTTTTACTGACACTGGAAAACTGCGTATGGCATTGTGCCGTGATTTTGAAGTGACAGTGTCAGTGGGACAGCAGTAAAAACAACTGAAATGAATAGAGGCTGAGAACTAAAGCTTTGCTCTTGAGCAGTTATGAAGGAAAGTTAGATATAAGGTGATTTTTTTTTTTTTCCTACTCCAGCTCCCACCGCTGGAAAAAAAAAAGCAGTGACATGAAAAGTAACAGCAGCCAAAAGAACTTCCTTCTTTCACTGTTAGGACTGAGGAGTTGTCCTTGCACACGTATTTCTGTATTTCAGACAGGAAATAGGAAAATTGTCACAACATCTTGTAGGAGATGATGCGTATTAAGTACCCATTAAGTGACACAGCTAAGTTGAGTTAGAACTTCCTCTTCTGAAAAGTGTTTACTTAAGCTTGCTTAAGTAGAATGAAAGGATTCATTCTTACCAAAGTAGTGTGGTTATCAGGGTTTCCAAGATAAAGCCAAGCCGCAAGGTTCTCTTCTTGGGTGAATCTTGTCACTTAAAATTCAGATATTCAAAGACCAGGCAGCACAGAATGATGATAAATCTTTCAAATTGATGATAAATTTTACAAATTGTGCTCTGTCTTTGTTTCTGTGCTCTGCTTGTCTTTAGATTCTTCAACTAGTAGCAGAGAATGATTTAAGTGTAGCATTGAAAGTCTTTCTGTCCTAACAAGCTGGATCAATTTCAGAAAATATGTAATTTAGTTGCTAATAGCATACTAGGGGAATTTTATTTTTCATGTTTTTATTTTTGTGAAAACAAAAAAAAAAACCCTCCTGATTGTTTAATACATTTGTAGATAAAATATCCCTCAATATTCATGGAAGGATGGGTGTTATAGTACTCCCTCAAAGCTGGTGCATATAGGGGTGGAGGGTTGTAGGGTGGGTAGGGAAAGGGGAAAAATGAGAATTAAGTCATGTCATATACTGGTACAAATTCTCAGTGTTGATCGTAATCATGATATGTATATATAATGTATCAATAAAGATTGAAATTAAAAAAATAGTACTCCCTCAAAATGGTCCTGAGATTTTTTAATTGAATTCTTTATTGGTATATTTTATATATATGTCATAATCACACTGAACATTGAGGAATTTGTATGACATTAGTTTGTATAACATGAATTAATTCTCATTTTTACCCATATTCCTACTCACCCCACAACCCTCTACCTGCTATATATATGTGCTTTCTTTTTCTTTTCCAATCATATTTGTTCTTTCCTTTCATTACTTTCTGTGATTTTAATGTGCAAGTTATCTGGCAATTATATTATGTACCCTTGTCCTCTAAATTCATGGACTCTTTCTAATAATTATATGTTGAAGTTTCATTAATTATATGTTGAAGTTTTACATATTAAAAAGCAATTCTTCCAAAATAGTTTTTTTTTTTCACTTTCAAGTTCCAGAGTTATACCTTGCAGTGTTGCTTTATTTACTTTTATTTTTTCTGATGAATCAGTCTTGTTTTCTGTTTGGTTTCTGTTTTTTCAACACTTCTTCATTTCACGTGGCCTTGTTAGTTACACACCATCTTTTTGAAGTTTGTTTCCAGTCATTTTCAATATTCCTTCCCGGGTTCCAAATTTCCACTAAAATTATGATTTGAGTGTTTCCTAGAGTTGAAGTTTGGTCTCTATACTCTCTCCCAGGCTCTAAATTCATACAATTATCATTCACAACTACCAGGTAACTTACATTATCCAAATCATTACCTGTGGTTAAATCTTCACTTCCAAAATCTATCTCCTCTATTCACTCAGATTCTTTATTGTCACTTTTAATTTTTTTTTAAATTTTATTGGTACATTATATATACACATCACAATTACACTCCACATTGTCATTGTCACTTTTTATTCAATATATGAAAAATAGAATGACGGTCGTGCCTTTCCCAACTTACCATAAATGTTATTAAAAGTACTGTCTTGTGTATAAACTTCCCAGCCCTTCTTCCACATCACACTCCTAAAACAGTCACTAGCATTAATCCAGTCTAAATCTGATCTTCCATTCTCTTCTTTTACCCTGTTAAGGCCACCTTAGTTTAGATTTTTATCACTTCTTGTTTGATGTATTACATTGGTATTTCAGCAGCTTCTCTGTTCAATTTCTCCTCTCATTAGTTACAGAGTAAAGAATTAAACTACAAGTCTGATCATATATTTTCTCTGCTTAAAAACGTTTTCAAAGTTTTCTGCTGCTTCCCTTAAAATTGCAAATAGCAGGCCACAAAAGGTCCTTTCTGCTCCCTAATTACTTCTCTTAACTTACCTATTGGACATCCCCACCTGCCTACAGGAGCAGCACTACGAACATGCACAACCCTTATCATTCTCTCAACATTGACCATATGGACTCATATCTCTACATAAACTCTTTCCCTCATTAATGTTTGCTTTACCCATAATTGACCTGAAGAACTCATAATCACACTGTAAGATCCAAGCACATGAGTCTTTTTTATAATACTCCCCTTAAAAATTATTGTTGCTTCATTTACCAGTCACTGTTACCCTTTACCTTGTCTAGACTTCATTTATCTTTTCTGTTATAAAACATGTTCTGTTTTTCTCTAATTCTCAGTGTCCAGCACTGTTCCTGATAAATGATATTTACTCAGTTCATGTTGTATAAGCAGTGTGTCAAGGCAGACTTCCATGAAATAATTGAAAATTAGCATTATTTATATAAGAATGTTTGCTGATGATATAATACTGTCTTGTGGTAATTTTCCTCATTAAAAAAATCTGTGAAGAAAACTATAATGTAGGAAGAAGTTGGTATGAAAATACTGAGGGGCTAATGTTGCTGTTGATGAGAAAAGATCAAGAGGAGGAAGCTGGAGTGTTTTGGGCATTTCTGAAGGGGAGATGGAGACCATCTGGGGAAGAGGATGCTGCAGGAGTGCGAGCCAGGACGGAGATAAAAGTGAGCGCAGAGGAAATGGTGGCTGATCAACATCAAAGAGGCAACTCTACCACGCGAAGAAGCTAGTAACTGTGCACTCACTCTGGCAGAGAGACAACTGGGTGACATCAGATTATCTGGGCTGATGGTCACGACAAGTGAAAAAGAGGTCATGATTCGGTGTAAGGTCTCTTCCTTTAATGTAGCTGGCTGTGAGCGATTAGGACAATGTAATAAAACAATGGGACACATTCTGATCTTTCAAACATTCTTATGTTTCAGTATATCTAATGTTGTTTTTACTTATATAACACAGACATTCATTTAAAGTCACCTTCCCTGATTAACACGTGTCACTCTTTTTGCTTTTCTAGAATAATCCATTGAATTACTACAGGGATATTAAAGCACTATTTACTTACTATTATGCCTTTCTTAGAACAATCCCCTTTGTGTTCTGTCACAATTTCTCAGCAGCACTTCAGTAGAACTATGTAGATAGGAAATAAATATTATTAAAAATAATGCATTTTTCTTCCATAGGAAAATATGTAGGCGCAAATATCCTCCTCAGCCATTTGCTTATAATTAATTTTTAATAAAATATTGAAAACAGCAACAGGAAGTGTAAATAATATAGAAAAGAAAAAGTAAAAAAGAATAATGTTAATACTAACAGTTGCAGATGTTTAGAATTTTCTCTGGAAAGTATTGTTTTAAATTTCTGTTAAATCTTGCCAGATTTTGGGAAATTGTTTGATCTTAAGTAGAACATGTTGCCACTCTTTCAATGACAGTAAATGCTGCTGAAACTTTTGCAAATTAAAGATCAAGACACTCGAAATGTATGAACTTATGTGTTTAAGTGATAAATCTATAAATGGTGCAAAGAAGTAATTCTCGTGCAGTTATATTTTCAGAAAGTTAAGTTGATTTTTCAAAATAGTCATTCAATAACCACGATTTAAAATGTGATTTTTGTCTGATAAAGAGTGAGAGGAAGGAGAGATAACTTTTAAAATGTATGTATACACATGTGTTCTCTTTTACGTACCTGAACTGTGTTCCTTTGCTTATTTCTTACACACAAAAAGCAGAAAGACAAAATATGTCAGCAATTAATAATGGTAGTGATATAAATACTAAAGAACTTTTGTACTTTTGAAGGAAATACTTGGATGTATTCTGTAGATGTTTGATTGGGTTATAGCTAGTTTTTCATATTATTGTGAAACATTTATTACTATATTAAAGTCAGACTTACTCGATTATTTTTCTAAAAACATTAGAAAATGACATAATAACTATTCCACTTGAAGGAGAGTTAACACGATTAGCCAAGAAGCTAAGCATCAACAAAAAATACCTAACCAATATTATTTTCCTAGTAATATAGTAATTTCTACTGTGATGAGCATCTAGTAGCCATTCATAGTCACTTTAACTTCAGATCAATCCTCTTCTGTTCTGTTCACAAATCCAAATGGTACTAGGTATAATTGTGGTCAGCAATTTATTAAGAAATCTGAGGTTGTATACACAGAAACTTTGAAAACAGTTTTAGACCAATAGGAGTTAGTCTAAAGACAGTCTATGAAAGTTATCTGTGTTGATTTTATGGCCAAAAATTTATACTCCCTTTGTGATCTACATGGAAAATAACCATCTTCTGTTCAAATTACTGGTCAATATGTCAGTCAGATCGAATGCCACTAATAAGAGGCTAGAAAGTGCCTCTGAGGAACAGGGGGATTTCTTTAATAAGGCATAAAGTGCTTTTTAATCCATTTCTTACTTGTTAAAAGCCTTGTGATTCTCACAGATTGTTCTATCATGATGTGGTTTTGATCCTTCATGAGAAAGAAAACACATGGTGAGGCTCTGAAGTAGAAGTTTAGAACTGAGTCCAGGTAGCTTCTTTAACAGCAGGCCTATACCAGGCTTAGGTAATAATACAGCACTCTCCCCGTAGTATCCTAACCAAAGCAATCAGAAATATTTCAGAGAAAAGCTGGAAAAGTATCTGGGAAATTTCTCATGAATTATGTTTTCAAGACTTTCTTTTGACTTCTGAAGAATTAAGTTTCTCTTATTCAGAATCAATTTAACCAACTCAGAAATACCAGGCCAATGAGTAATCATGGGAACGCTACGAAGAAGCAAAGATAATGTTTCCTTGTGGAAGAGGGTGCTTTGTTTTTCATGTGAAACTTATTTGCCTTTGGGAGTAGCAGCAAAATGACCAATTTGTCCATGATTTGAGTTAGTTTATTAACCCATTATTTGTTTGTGCATGTTTTAGCACTTTAATATAATGATACATTGAATTTAATCCCACCCTTAACTATATGCTAGAGTGAGGAAACTTCAGAGAAGGAACAAAAAAAGCCTAAAAACAGTAGGAAAAGATGAGGATGGGTAAGTGGTAATAACAGAGTCATATGATCTTTTCTGGTGAATGAAAAGTGAATCAGAGGAGGGAAAAGGAGGGACATGTGTATCAGATAACAGGCTGCTATAGTTCTCTCTATATATATTATGGTGCTTTGCATTTGGATGGTAGAGTTGGTGACAAAATTGAGATGGAGATAATTTTCTGGGTAAAGTTGTAAAATGTGTTTTTGGATTGGATATAGGCCGAGACAGTGCCTGGAATCATGAAAGCTGCTTCGTAGTTCCGCATAAATGATAGAAGATTTCAGAGGCTGGTCAGACTGGATTGAAAAAGTATACTGCAAACACAAATTAAAAAAAAAAAGGAGCTATGGACAACAACAGTAATTTGGTTTTCAGCATTTGTAATTCATTGGACATTTTTAATGTTTATATTCTAGATTCCTGTTTTCTAGTGTCCTGGTTATATATGATCTAATCATTTTGTTTAAAATGACTAAAATGTTAAAATTTTCTCTTCTCTGTATGTACATGTTCATGTATACCTTAATCCACCCAGATATATACATTACTGATTTATTCATATATGGTACATATGGCATTATGGTGAAAAAACAAAATTGAATCTTATACTTCTTAACATCCTATCACTTATTTTCAGCCATAGATTTTGGCATGGAGCTTTTTCAATTAAGATTTGTATATTTTTTATGACTCTCTTAGCAATGTCACAAAACAATTATAAATAATTACTTAGATCTCAAATCTCACAAGTAAAGTCTTTGTCTTACTGTTTCATATTTTCCTTATTTCATTATTTTAAATACTTCATTCTTATTTGATTAATAATTCATACACAGAAACCTTGTACTATTATTCCAGTATTCTCATAGATCTAGCTGGCAATTGATTTTGAATATTTAAATGTAAGAAGTTCCATAAATTTTATTTTACTACTCATACCTTTTAGAAAGCCTGCACTTCTGCATATAGTGTAACAGAGGCTTTTTCATTTTATCTTAAAAACCAGTAATGAATCCAAAGTTCAGAATATTCGAAAGACACTTACCTGGTTCCTCACCTTCTATGACTTCTTTTTTAAACAAAACTAAAGTTTAGAATAGTACCAAATGTGTTTGACCAAATTTTGAAAAGATTTGTTTTTTCATTTCATCTATGCTGAGAAATGATTGCAAATCTACAGGAATCATCAGAACACTACTTTGTCACATGATCCAAAATTCAGCTTGTCGTTTTCTACTCCAGTGTCCACACTCTCAAGTGTTCCATCGAGTAGTGTGCCACTATGCTGCACTCCACCCATGCCCTGGCTTCTCCTCTCTCTACATCCCTGTGCTCAGGACAAACTGAACTACCTGCTATTCTCTATTTGGCTTAGTACCACTGACCACTTACCAAATCACTTTCTTTCTTATTTCTCACTGAAAGTGCTTCCATTCAAAATTCTTAACATTTGCATAACTTCCTTTAACATTTATCTCAAAGAGTAGTTTCATCATAGCAGTGTTGTTCTGTTTTTAAGGCAGTTTGCAGACGTGTCTTCCCCCCTGTAAAACTTCTGCTCACCCCTGCATTTCGCATTGTAAATATTGTAGCAATTTGTGTGCACCATGCATTCAATAAGTAGTTTATGAATTAAGTTGAATCATCTCCACTGACAGCTCCTATTTATGTAAGACATTGGGAAATTATTTAAATCATGAAATCTTCTTGTTCAGCATAGACAAAGGTACTGTACCAGACTCTCCTCATTCTATTGCCTCATTAAGCCTCATTCACAGAACATGGGCTGAACACCTACTAATTGCAGTTTGCTGTGTTACTTTGCCCTGTAAACAGGATCAAATATAATTACATAATTATGTATCAGGAAAAATACATAATTATGTATGTGTGTCTCACATACTCAAATAAATTTCTAAAATAAAATAATTAAATGAAGTTGATATCAATTAAGTCTTGTCCAAATAAAAACTAAACATTCAGCTTTGTTCGATCTCATGTAAATGCTGATAAAGAGAGTTAATCCTTCCGCTTGAGAAAAACAATTAACACGTATTTCACCCAGGCTCCCATATATTCAACAACTTTCTCAACCAAATTCATAAATGGAGAAAAACTTGTTTCTTCACGGCATCTTGGTTGTTTTTCAAAGAGGCTTGTGAGAATTTTGTTCCAGAGCGTCTGATTTTAGGTATGTCTCTTAGGGCTGCTTGTACTCAGGAGCAGAAGTGTTGCTGGGGCCTCAGAGGCAGCAAACAATTGTGGAAAATCTGTGAAGTAATGCTGTCCTTGCAACATTTTCCGGCCTGCTTTTCAAGCCCCATGGGATGCAGATAAGCATTAGGTACATGTCCAAAACAAACCACTGAGGTTTTTAAGCCACTGTCTATCTTTGGGATAGCTTTTTACAAATAATTATCTTAGCACAAAACATTGTTTTTCCATGATTGAAAAACTTCAGGAGTGGAGGGACTACCTTGGTATGTGTGATCTGACAACTCACTGTTTAATTTAAAATTTCCAGGCTGCATTGCATTCATAAAGTGACCACAGTAAGATATGTAAGCCAAAAACCATAAGAAGTGCATTATGGGTAGGGAGTTTATTTTTGTTATTCTTTTGAAATCTTCAAATGGTATTAAAAACAGATCTTCTGAGGAAGAACAACAGTTGTACAGGTAGACTTCCTACTTTTGGAAAAGATCTGGTCTTTAGCTTATGGGAACTGAGCCGAGCAGATGTGAAAAGTTCAACTAAAGGAAGAACAGATTAAACGCACTTTTGTGGTTGAAAAACCAAAACAGATGTTATTATTAAACCACAAAAACCTGGGTGCATTTAAGTAACTGAGGTGTCTGAATTTTATATTTGTGTTTGAAATAATTAAGGCATTTATAGTCACAGAGGCTATTGTGTGCCACTGAAGTCTTACTCTTCTAATAAAGGAGTTTGCATATTACAAATCTCTCAGGAAAACTGAATATCACTGTGCTTGTCTGTATAAGTGAGGCAGAAAGTATCTGATAATTAAGATTAATTTGGCACTATTTTTAAAAAGCATTTTGGAAATTTTGTTCATTTATATATACATTTTGCATCTATAGAGAACAACCCTGAATTGTGCCCATTCCAATTTTTTTTTTTTTTTTTTTTTTTTTTTTTTTTTTTTTTTTTTTTTTTTTTTTTTTTTTTTTTTTTTTTTTTTTTTGCTTTTGAGACAGGGTCTCGCTTGGTAGTTCAGGCTGGCCCTGAGCTCACTATGGTGCCCAGGCAAGCCGCCGCGAACTCAGCAATCCTCCTGTCTCTTCCTCCCGAGTGCTGGGATGACAGGCGTGAGCCACCACGTCCGGCACTGTGGTATGCGGTGTTGATTGTTGGTGGCCGTGTCTCCACACCCAGCATTATATGTGGTTACCAGGGATCAAACTCAGGACCTTGCGCTTGCGAGGCAGGCGCTGGAACCACTGAGCTAACCCTCCGGCCCCCAATTTTTATAATATAAAACTAAAGGAGAGGAATCAAGTCACCAACCAGAATGCAAGTGATGCCAATATATGAATTTACAGGTATTGATCAACTTCCTGAAATATATCTGTGATTATGACAACTTGGGCCATGGGACAGAAAATGGTATGGAAAACAAATATAAGTCAGAACAGTTCCCCAAAGCCATGCCTACTCAATGAATTTTTTATTGGTTAATTTTTTTGGTATCCTATTGACACCTATAATGGATACATTCATCAAAGGGAATTTGTACCTCTACATAATACATCTTAATTCCTTTTTCTCTTTTTTCTTCCTCTGAAGTTAAAACTGTGAGTTGAAAGGTGTCCTGAGGAAAATCTTGTACTCAGAAAAGGCAGGGGAGGAAAGGGTAGGAGAGGAGAAAAGAGAGAAGAGGAATGGTGACAGGAAGATGAGAGGGCAAGGGAGGAAGGGGAAAGGGGGAGAGGCTGGGAGAAAAGAAGGAGGGGCAGAAAGGAAGAGAGGAAAGAGAATAAACAATTTCTTTCACTGTTAGAAAATTTGGATTATTAATCTAGATATATTTTACACACTGGCATCAGAGAGATATTTTTTATCTAAAATGAAAATTACCCACTGAGAGAATTCCCTTTCTCACTTTGATTCTCAAATGGGAAAAGATACTGGTGTGACTTAAACATTATCTTGTGGATTTTTAAAATGCACATACTTTCTCTCTCTCTCTCTCTCTCTCTCTCTCTCTCTCTCTCTCTCTCTCTCTCTCTCT